>JASAMX010027607.1:0-14822 GCA_030248175.1 Microlaimidae sp. YZB2_3 | reverse complement strand
CGTTCAGTTACGTATTGCTCAGGTAAAAACCATTTTTCCCAATTCAGGTACCTTGTCCTTACCGGGATAAGATATTTAGAAATTTAGTATAATGTTTAACTTTAATAATTGCAAGGAAAACAGGAGATAAAACATTTGTATACATAAGACGTTTTGGATTTTACGCAATCCATCTCAAGTTATTACATCTAAAATAAATTATTACAAAATTACATAAGTATATGTCAGATATAATATGGGTAGATTACAATAAGAGCAGAGCGAAAAAAATTAGAGCGAAAAATAAAACTCAGAGCAAAAAAATTTAGAAATTACAAAAAATATATAAAACCATTAAAAACAAAACAGCTCAATACCAGCAATATTATTCGCAACATAAATCTATTGTTTTTACGAGTGAAGAAGAAACCAATAATGCGTTGCCTTTTCTGGATATTTTAGTGTCTAAGTTTAACAAAGGTTTTTGTACATCTGTATATAGAAAACCCAGTTTTAGCGGTGTGTATTCGGATTTTAACAGTTTTATTCCTGATTCTTTTAAATTTGGTCTTGTTTTTACTCTCCTTTATAGATCGTTTCGATTGTGTAGTTGTTTTAAGACTTTTTATTGTGATTTACGAATTCTTAAATCATTTTTACTTAAAAATTCTTATCATCTTAGTTTTATAGATTTGTGTGTTAAGCAATTTTTTGGACAAAGTCCAACGCGCCGTAAACAAGCCGTGTCCTGTTGTATTGTTTTACCTTATACCGGTTTATGTTCTATCCGCGTTAGTAGTAGGCTCCGTGAACTTTTTAGCCGTTTTTTACCGCAATTTAGTCACAGAATTGTTTTTAAAAACACACGGCGAGTGTCAAGTTTTTTCTTGTTCAAAGACAAAATTCTGTTTGAACTGAGATCCAATATAGTTTATAAATATCAGTGTAGTGGCTGCAACGCCGCTTATATAGGCGAGTCAATTCGTCATTTAGGTACCCGGATCTCCGAACATATCGAAATTTTGTCTTTGACAAATCGTCCTGTTTTAGCTAAGCAATGCGCAATTTTCGATCATTTTTTATCGTGTAAGGACTGTTCTGTTAAGCCTAATTTTAAGGATTTTAGCGTTTTAGCTTCTGATACTAATGGGTTCTGTCTTAAAATTAAGGAAAGTCTTTATGTTAAGAAACATAAGCCTGCTTTAAATAAGAATATTGCTAGTATATAGCTGTTTTGTTTTTAATGGTTTTATATATTTTTTGTAATTTCTAATTTTTTTCGTTCTGAGTTTTTTATTATTGTAATCTACCCATATTATATCTGACATATACTTATGTAATTTTGTAATAATTTATTTCAGATGTAATAACTGATGATGGATTGCGTAAAATCCGAAACGTCTTATGTATACAATAAATGTTTTATCTCTTGTTTTCCTTGTAATTATTAGATTTCGATTTCCCCATAACAAATCAATAGCTGATGTTTAACTTTAGTATTAACGTCAAACTATACGTGACTGATTTATTTGTTCTGGGAACAAAATTAAAAGGGAGGCCATGTAAAAATAACCAATTAAACCAGCAATTCAGACTTGGGCCAGCCTTAATTTGGGCCACCAGCTGTTATTTTTGCCGTCTGCAGTCATCAAATGAAATGCGCATGGCTAAAAAGATTGTCATGTCACCTATCTAGCCATACGCAGTTCATTTCCAACTTTGTGCCTGGCAAAAATAACAACGGTGGCCGAAATTAAGATTGATCAAATTTAAATCAGTTATCCTATTTATGGAAAGATTAGTTGATATAAGTAGCATTATATTGAATCGAATTGATTTGTTAATACATAGCCCTTTTTTTATTTTTTGATCAAACCAAGCAGCCACGTGCAGTTTTGTTTTATTTTTGGCTTTGTGACGTGGAACGTCCATTCCTGAAGTGATGATTCATAAATATTGGCGAGTATAAAAGAATATAAGAAGCTTGCTGAGTGCAGCTTCTTCTTCTTGGATAGGAAGGAGCACGTCCCTTCGTGAAGTGATGATTCATAACGATTGGCGACTATAAGAGATTTTGTAGAGTAAATAGTAAATGCCAGTATCGTGCAGTGGTAGCGCGCTGAGCTCAAAAGAACAGGCTTGGAATTCAAGCGTAGGGTGATTTTCTTATGTCTCCGAAAATTGTCTGCTTTATCTCGCCTCCAATTAGAGTCACAGCTTATATAAGTTTTGTTTTTTAAACGAAATAAATAATAACTAAAAGAACAATTAAAAAGATATTAAAATATTTTATTGGTAAACTTAAATTTTGATTAATTCAAAAATTAAATCCAATTTTTTTCAAACGGCAGAAAACTCTCAGTCGGTTGAGTGCTTCCGGTTGTGCGTTAATTAAATTATACATATTTAACTGTTCCAAAAATTGCAGTTTATCGATCGTTTCCAGAAGAAAATCGATTAAATCCTCGTCCACTGCCGATTTTGAAATATTTAAAATCTTTAACGTTTTTATACGCTGCACTTCGTTCATTAGCTGCAGACGTGGTATGATTCCTCTGTAATAAATTAAATAAAATCAATAATAATATAAAAAATAATAAACAATAAAATAAAAAACGATATTATAAGAAATATTACGAATTTGGAAACTGCTTGGCCTAGATATTGTAATTTTTATTTATACAAAGTTTTACTTCTAAGAATCACGTTGAAAATTTAATTGTAGTTTGTAAATCGTAATAAGGAACCTATAGTCTAAATATCCCCAACTCGAGCTGGTCTACATTTTTTGTCTGAAAAACTCCAGGGTGATAAAAACGCCAGGAGTTTTTAGAGCATTTTTAAGGCTAGTTTTTATCAGCAAACTATTGTCAACTAGAAAATAGACTATATATATGCAATCCTTATTATGAAATTTTCTAGCAATGAATCAGCTATAGGCAAATCAAATCCAGCTGACCTCGATGATTTGAAGTATTTGACTATTTATGAATAAAACAATTTAAAGTTTTCTAAAAAAACAGTTTAATATTCTAAAGATTAAATGCCATATTTTAAAAATTATATATCAAATTATTCAATTTGGAACAAAAACGCAATTTTTTAAAGGGCTAAAATTGACAAAATTTTTTTTATTTTGTAAATAGGCCCCTTGCACTGGAACTCGGTTTATACATGAAGTATGCAATAAACATAGCGAGTCACCATAATGGATAATTACCGTATCTCCTATTTATATTTGGTAGTATGCAGATCAACCCTCGAAAGCGCGCGAAATTTCGATCGGTTGATCTGCATACTACGAAAGATAAGTAGGAGATACGATAATTATCCATTATGGTGACACTTATGTATATTACATACTTTATGTATAAACAGAGTTCCAGTGCAAGGTGCCTATAGGCGGAAATAAAAAAAAATATGCTTTGTACTTAACAAAACTGAAAGAATTGGTCCAAAATCTAAACCCAAACCCAAATCTTTTTTTTAAATCTTTATAACTGAATAACGTTAATTTATCCTCTCAGATCAGCCAGATATAATTCAACAATAAGTAACTTTTAGTACATTGTTACGTAGATAGGTTTTTAATGTGGGTTTCTTAAGCAAAAATTTATTCCGACTTAAAATTTATATTAAAATATTTCACTGGCTATAAATGCGCAATTTAAAATCGTTTTAAGTTTAAAACTACCTGGGTATAAACCACAGAAAAATGTCTTCTATAGGTGAATTTCTAATTAATTTAAAAACGGATTGTTCCCATTTTAATACGTGTTCATGAAATCCTAATCCAATTTGTCTAAAACATAACAATTGAATTTGATTGAATTATCAGTATATAGTTTATCAATTTCTTGTGGAAATTGTCTAAGTGTTGCTTTGAAACGATTTGTTAAAAGCAAAACGGGTACTGATGGGTGGTGAGGGTGATTGTGCGTAAACTGCTTTAATTTCGTTAAAGAACTGAAAAAACTTATATATATTATTATTTCAACCAATTAATTTTTTTATAAAATTTTAAACCGTGTTTTATTAGAATTCGAGATACTCCATACTCAATTCAAGATATTTAATACTTACCACGACCACCACGGCTCAAAAACTATACTTAATATGCGCATATTGATTTTTTAAATATGCAAATTTTCATTGGGATCAGTCATAATTCCTAGTTCCTGCAAGTAATTTCTCAGTGCTTTTTTGTGTCCATACTCTTTTGTGCCGTACTTTTTTGTTCTAGTAGTGTTTTGTGCGTACTCTTTTGCGAAACCTGGGAGTGTTTTGTGGTACTGTTTCGGGCCATGCTCATGAAAAGGAGCCTGTACGTTTATGTTTACGTACCTGTTTGCGTGTGTGCGTGTGTGTGTGGGTGCGTGCCTGCGTGCGTGTATGTGTTTGATGTCATATATGTTACCCTTCTCCACCCACAAAATTGATAAAAAATTTTCACTGAAAATAGACCTTCTTTATTTTGCATCTTAAAATTTATGAATTGTTTGCCATAATAAAAAAGACAATTTTTTATGCAAAGTAACAAGATAATCATTGTAGTACTGAGTACTGACACTGAGGTTGGAAATTACAAGTTTAAATTTTGAATCATTCATTTTTTAGTCAAAAGCTAGAAATAGCATACTGTCTTGCATTATTTCTGTCAAAAACTTGTTTTATTGGGTCTCTTACTTCTGGACATGATTTTTTGAGGGAGAAACACGTTCATTGGTACAACGCCTACGGTGTTCTTTACCGCCTTGCCGTGGTGTAATCGACCGATTGCAAAGCAAATTTAGCTTCAAGGAGCAGGGCGTGGACGATCGAATGATGGACATGTCCATGTGGTTCTTACCTTATATGGCTGTGATGTTGGTATGCTGCGCACTGCAATTTTGTTGGGGAGATCTTACAACTTTCTAATTATAAAGGGAGTTATAATGTAAAGTCAGTGGATGATGGGGCAACGCAGCGCGTCAGTCGATGAAGTGCTGACACTGAGGCTTAAGATTACAGGTTCAAGTCCTGTATTGCCCATTTTTCCATCAAATGCTAAAAATAGCAAATTCATTACATTCTTTATTTTCCAAACTCGCTTTATTAGGTCTCGTATTTCTCATTCATACATTTTATTTTATTTTCTAAAACAAGTAACACAGAAGCATCCCCAAAAAAATTACATGACAGCCGCATATGACTGCTGCAGGTTAATTTTTTATATTTGTGGATAGCTTTTTATTGATTGATCATTTTGGAAGTGACTTAATTCAACCGCCAAAACTAGTTGTAGTTATCTTTTCTATTATTTTTTGTGACCATTATACTGGTACCTCAATTTTAAATTTTTTAAGTCATCATACCAAAAACTATACTTTATCTGAGGATTTCTGCGAAGAGCCTGTTGAACACCCTCTGTAGTGCCAAGAGGAGACCTTATAAGACCAAGTGACGTAACAGAGTTGGTTATAGCATCAAATATTTCCAAGGCGAATTTATTTATCTGAGGAACACCGTTTGTCACAAGTGAAAACTAAATTTATAAATTATGGTTAATCTTGTTGTTTTTACTGCTTTTATAATTTCTATTGTTATTCCAACTGAAATTGCACATAGTATAAATTACCAATATATTCCGTTACCTGTTTGATCTGAAAATCACTATTATTGCTACTATTACCAAAAAAATATAATATACCGAAAAATGTGCAACTCCTATATAAAAAAGTGCGGAAACGTAGGCCATTATAATGAGCCTCTCCATTTAAATGACACTCTCCACTATAATGGCATAGTAGCCATTTTAATTCGGCGAGTTAAAATGGAGAGGAAGCTATTATAATAGCCATTTATTGATTTAATTTCACTTCATATATACTCACAAGTGTAATACTGTCCGGGCCGCACGAGTTTTTCCGTGTTGGTTTAATTCTGTCCAACACGGTAAAACTCGTGCGGCCCGGACAGTATTACACTTGTATATATAAAGTGAAATTAAATGAATAAATGGCTATTATAATGGCTTCCTCTCCATTTTAACTCGCCGAATTAAAATGACTACTATGCCATTATAGTGGAGAGTGTCATTTAAATGGAGAGGCTCATTATAAAGGCCACCTTTTCTGTACTTTTTTATATAGGAGTTGCACATTTTTCGTTATATTATATATTTTTGCTATTACTATGCTATCTACTACTATTACTATTTGATGCTATATACATATAGCATCAAATAATTTCTCGGGGAATTTATTTATCTGAGAAACCTCGTTTGTCACAAGTGAAAACTAAATTTAAAAATTATGGTTAATCTTGGTGTTATAACTACTTTTTATTATTATTGCTATTTCAACTGAAATTGCACATAGTGTAAATTACAAATATATTCCGTTACCTCACTGATCTGAAAATCACTATTATTTTTACTATTACTATCTTTGTAATTAAAATAAATGAGTTTAACGTTTTCACACTCTTTTAACTTTTACTGTAGACCAGCTCTAAATAAGGTCTTCTAATCTAATTTCAAAGCTACAATGACTTTATTAATGTTCTTGTTGTAAAACTAATCAAAATTTAAAGATTAATTTCTAAAAGTATTCCAAACCTCTAAACTGAACCATTTCCTGTAATTAAAACATTAAAAAATGGATACAAACGCGCGAATGGCGCCGTACATACAAAGCGGCAATATTAACTTAAAAACTTAAAATAAACTTAAAAATGTACCAGTCGCTCGCTGTTTCTCAATTTTTTCCCACATCCTCGCTGGTTGTCATTGTAACCTCTTCGTAAACAAAAAAATCTTATTCAAAACTAATTTATTATAAGACTGATAGTTCTTAAAACTGACTTTTTAAAAACCTTTGATACTAAATCTGAAAACGTGTCGATCTTGGAAAGCGCAACGATTTGCGGGAAAATTAAAGCAACATAATTTCATTTCCTAAATCAAAAATTAATAAAAAAACTCATTAGTAACACACTAAAAAGCCAAATACTCAATATTAATTAAATACCCAAGGCCAATAATATTGAAAAAAAAACGTTAATTTAAGTTCTGATTATGGTTAAGTTTAAATATTTTAGTTTGCGTTTATATATGACTACTTGAACATATAAAATAATAATTGTTTATTAATAACTATGGTAACCACACGCCAAAAAACCTGAAGTGTTTAGACTGAATTTAAAGGTCAACTGCTCTATGCCAAGGTAAAAAAGAAAAAACGCGCAAGCCACATACAATAAAAAGTGAAATCATTGGTGATGTAACCAATCATTATTGCGACACATCTGTTTTTCTACACGTAATATTTTTTTGAAGAATAAGTGGTTACTTGACCACTCTTGATGGAATTCATCTTTAATCGCAATATACCCAATTTTAAATTAATTTAAACCTCCATTGTGATTTTAATTTTAAACCTCCATTGTGATATTTAAAAAAAATATGGTTTGGTTTAGTTATTATTAATTTGAATTTCAGTTTTAAGTTTGAAGACGGCTAAATTTAAACGCCTTAGTACTTGTTTATTACCAATTTATGTGAGTTTGCCTGTCTATATAGTAAAAAATGGGAGAGGATTAAGTAAACGCTATAAAGAAAAAAACATTATAATATATTCTTGTTGCAATTATCCATGCATTTTATTGCAGAAATTATCAGTAGTACCTGAGACACGTTTGGTAGTCTAGCAGCTAATCGTTTGGTTACGTACACCAACTGTTCAGAAGAAGCAATATCCAGCACTACGGCAGGCATGATATAAAGGCGCTTGATGTCCTTGATGCATACAGACGGTGCCAGCTCCGGAGCGCGAAATTGATTTTGAGCTTGTATTGCTATCATATCAGATGCCTGAAAACACGATCTTTTTACGAAAAATTTTGTATCCATTTTAATAATTGTTTGATTAAGCGTAAACTAAATTAATTAACTAAAACATAATAGACAACTTGCACTGGAATTTAGAAAAGTGAATCGGACTTGGCCGATGTTTTTTTTTCGGTTTTGTTTTTTTGTTTTCTTTTTACTGGAACTTAGTTTATACATGAAGTATGCAATAAGGTAGCGAATCACCATAATGGATAATTACCGTATCTCCTACTTATCTTTCGTTGTATGCAGATCAACCGATCGAAATTTCACGTGTTTTCGAGGGTTGATCTGCATACTACAAAAGATAAGTAGGAGATACGGTAATTATCCATTATGATGACTCCCTATGTTTATTGCATACTTCATGTATAAACTGAGTTCCAGTGCAAAGTGCCTATAAGCTATAAACTAAATAGACACTGGTGTTCAAAAAAATTTGGTTTGGGTCCAATCGGCCAAGTCCGATTCACTTTTTAGCTATGCATACGCAAAGTTATGAAATTAACTGAGTATGGCTAGATAGATGACATGGCGATCTATCTACTCCCTGTATTTTAGCGATACTGGAAAAAATTTGACAAAAAAATTTTTGTTTGCGCTCTTATAACTTTTTAACGCGCCGCGATCAATATGCAAATATATTGCGTTAAGGTCCTTGTACTTTTTGCTACCTCCTGAAAAAAAATTTTTTCAAAAATTTTGGGAGGTTAGCCCCAAAACTGCCGAAATTTAAGGTAGATTTTTTTCGGCCGAATTCCTAACTTTTTATCATATGGGGCGTAACGTCCGAAAATTTTTGTGCAGATTTCCGATACTTTGCTGAGCTCAAAAATATATAATTTGTAAAGGGTAACCTATCTGGGTCGGGTACCCTGGGAGATAAAATGGGGTCAATTTTACGATTTTTGCTAAAAATCTTTGTATGGGGGACACATTATTAGGGTCCAAAAATTTTTAGGGGGTACATTATGGGTTGTAAAAATGGTAACCATTGAGTGAATCGAGTTGAAATTTATATTTTTAAGATCAGCGTATCGAAAGCTTTAATATGAGTACAAATACGGTATTACAATATATATATATAAAAGAACCCCCTAAAAATTTTTGGGGGTACATTTTGGTTGTAAAAATGGTAATCATTGGGTGAATCGAGTTGAGATTTATATTTTTGAGATCAGCGTGTCGAAAGCTTTAATATGAGTACAAACAAGACGGTATTACAATAAATATATAAAAAAAACCTAAAAATTTTTGGGGGTACGTTTTGGTTGTAAAAATGGTAACCATTGAGTGAATCGAGTTGAAAAACATTTTTTTAACATCAGCGTGTCGAGAGCTTTGATATGAGTATAAACATGACGGTATTATAATAAAATCACCTCTTAAGGATTTTAGGGGGTACATTGATGGGTGCCAAATTGGGTAAACACTGAAGAAATTAAAAAAACTATATATTTTTAAAATCAGTGCGTTGAGAGCTTTTATATGAGAATAAACATGTCACTTAAAATAAAAAAATGGCAAAATTACCATTTTTCAAATTTGGGGGTATTTGGGGGTATGTAACCGGGTAACCATAAAAAATTTTAGAATAAAATTAATATTTGTGAAATCAGCACGCATAGAACTTTCAAACGAATATAAACACGGCTTATAAATAATAAAAATAAAAAAATCACCCTTTACTAATTGTGGGGGTACAAAGGGGTTTGTATTTCAGTTACCCGACCATTTAGAGCAAATTTTTTTATATTTTTTTAAATCAGCACGCCGAGAGCTTTAAAATGATATATTACTCGCCTATGTAGAGAGGCTGTGTCAAAAGTTTTATTTTTAGGGGTCAGCCATTGTAGTGCCTTAGGGCATTAAGATTTTTTTGAGACTATCACCAAAACGTAGAGCTTAAATTTCCGCATAAATCCCGCCCGGTTTCAGGCCTGTGGCTCAAACAGTTTTTAAACATGATGCCGAAATTTGCATTATGTGTCCCCCATACAAAGATTTTTAGCAAAAATCGTAAAATTGACCCCATTTAACCTCTCAGGGTACCCGACCCAGATCGGTTAGCCCTAACAAATTATATATTTTGCGCTCAGGAAAATATGGGCAATCTGCACAAAAATTTTTAGACGTAAAGCCTCATATGGTAAAAAGTTAGAAATTTGGCCGAAAAAAATCGACCGTAAATTTCGGCAGTTTTGTAAATTTTTTTTTCAGGAGGTAGTCAAAAGTACAAGGACCTTAACGCGAGATATTTGCATATTGATTACAGCGCGTTCAAAAGTTATAAGAGCGCAAACAAAAATTTTTTTGTCAAATTTTTTCCAGTATCGCTAAAAAAACAGAGAGTAGACATACGCAGTTCAATTTATAACTTTACATATGACAAAAAATTTGCTATAAACTAGAAACAAAAAATTCCTATAAACTATAAACAAAAAAGTTCTTACAAACTGTTACTTTTTACGTAAAAAAGCTTTTGAATAAAATTCGTTTAAAAAATCAATTAAACGTGTCGAAAACTGCAATAATAAATATTGAACGCGGTCCAAAAGTTCAGAATTTCCCGGCTAAACAAACGGACCTAGTTCAAATAAACCCAGTACAAAAATTTTTGAATACTAGTAAAAATTAAATTTTCTTAAGTTATGTTGTTTCTGAAAATAGTTTGATAAATTAAAAAACGTCATAGATCTGTTAAGTTTATTTTCATTTCTGAAAAAAATACGTGCCTCAATAATAATACATCAAAAAAGAGAATAAGAAAATCAATTTAAATTCACTGGATCAAAAAAACCGTGAAGTTGATACGTAGATAACAAACTCATTTAATTTTTTATGTCAAAATATACTTTTTTATCATAATATATAAAATTTTGACTTTAATGCTGTTCTCATTTGTTATATTACTGCTCGTTTTATGGTTTAAAGAGTCCTGTTTTTGTTGACGAATAACAGTTTAAACCACAGAAACAAGGAAACGGTATAACAATTGTACATCACGGTTGTCAAAAACCTCCCATATAAACAGAAATCAATCAGTATTTTAGTTTTTATTGCGAGCCTCTTAAGTAATATGGTGGATTCTATTGAGAAGCTCCGACTGCCATATTCTTAAAGCTTGATCAAAAAATATGTCTAGAATTAGGAGCGAAACATATTTTTGGCAATAGTTATTTTACTTATTCTACTTAATAATCCGCATGTTTTGTTACTGTTTTAGTTTCAACGCAGGAAACAAATAAGGAAAAGGTAATTAATTTACTAATATATATGCAATATAATATCATATTATTTTATTTGGTTAGGGTATATTGCAGTTTATTTTGGCATTTATATAAATTTTTATAAAAATAACCTTAAAAATTTTTTGGTTTCTCTAATAACCCCCCGCCTTCTTTTTCACTTCATTTGCTATTTTTATTAAAGATCTCGACAAACTCCCCCTCATTTTTTCCTATTATGACGCCATAGAATCTCTTTCATTAAAATAAGCGCTTGCGAAAAAATGGTCTCCAATGAACGGAGAGATAAATTTATATAAATTTTTCTCCAATAAATTTAGCTCCTCCCACTTTATATCTCACAGAACAAAAATATAACTGCAAATCACACATAGCACCCGTCATTTGAAGTTTTTAAAATTTTAACGTGGATTATACGGCTCAAAACAATTATTAATTTTTATGCAAACTTTAAAACTACTTTGCCAATAAAACCCATAAGCACCAAAACTTGATAGATAATGACACAAAAATCCTACTTGAATAACATTAAAACAATTTTTCACCCAGAGACATTGGCAGAAAAAAATATGGAACATTAGGGGTCTGATACTAATCCCTAATAAACTCTTATAATTTTACTAACAACATAACCAATTTTATTATTACTAGTATTTTAAAATATTAAATTTATTTTAAAATGAATTTTGTTTTATCACTAAAATATTTGTATGAAATATAACAAAAATTTTGAACAAAAGCCTATTCAACACATCACTTCAAAATTACAGAACAACATTCCGTAATGTCAAAATTTGCTATGCAAATTGTTTCTACGCTATAAAACGACTCTTTATTTGCGCAGCAGTAAACTGAGCAGTGAAACCACAAGGTTTAATTTAATTTAAGGCCTTAATTTCGGTCACCAATTTAGAATGTTAGAAAATTGGCTTATTTTTAAAACACAAAAGAACTAACACAAAAGTAACTGGATAAATGTTGAATAAAGTGTTTTTGCAAAAGTTTTGTATTTTTGTTATTCTGCATTATCAACATTTTCATACAAAAAGTAAAATTTTTGTGAATATTTTAATTTTTGCTTTGTGTCTAAACTGCATCAAATTTAGAACGAAGGGCTATATAATCTTAAAATATCTTCTATTTAAGGCTCAAAATTGTGAACTTTCATGTTTTGATATTTTCTTCAATTCACTTTGCAATGCGTTTAACTAACTGCGCATTTTGGCCATTTGAAAGATTCCGTTAATTTCGGCCACTTTGAAATTAAGGTGAAATAACCTGCCGTTTTTCGCTGTTTTCAAATATTTTCGTACTACCATATTTATAAAGAATTTTTTTGCTCGTTTGACTTTTTTTGACGTTTTTTTAGCCAAAAAAAATCAACAAAAAAGACAGGTTATTAAAACTTGTTTTTTTAAGGTTTTGACATAATTATTTAAAGTCTTGCTAATAACTATTAAAATTTGCAAACAGGAAAAAATTAAGTTATATGTATTAAGAACAATACCTAAGGATTAATTTGCAACCTTTAAAAATTTTTATTGTTCGTTTTGGCAATAGTTATAGCCAGTTTTTTCCTGGTGCCCGAAGTTAATGGCTCGGGCCTTAATTTCGGCCACTACAAAAAAAAACTTTGAACATCTACTGATCTTTAAGTGTCACAAAAATTTTAAGATTTTGTACTTGAATAATAAAAATAGCTATTGTTTGATTTTTAGACCAAATTTTGGGTCGATTGGAAAAACCAGAAAAAAATTATCCAAAAAAATAAAAAAGGTGGCCGAAATTAAGTCAGCTACCCTATTTGAGTCAAAGTTAAAAACCAAATCAAAGTTTGATTCTACAACTCTACAACAAATAATAAGTATTATTTGAGATAATTTGAGCATTACTTATTTTAATATCCGAATAATTATTATAGGAATAGTTATTATAATATTTGAATATAGTAAACCAAACAATACCGGATAAAATTTACAAAAAAACAACCTGAGAATTATTGGCGACAATTCGTAGAAACTTTCCAATTTGCAATCCGGTACCTTCGTACCTAAAAAAATTTAAAAAATGAATATGCTGCTTTGTTCTTATTTGTTTATTCAATTGTGAGACATTGACGCTGTATGTGTTTGGTTTGCCTTCCTTCTATATCTGAACTCGAGGCACATGCGTCAATAACAAAAAGGCGACTTTCTATTCTTACAAATGTGTAAAACAGACAGCTATTCTTTAGATTCTTGAAATTTAAAAATATAGTAAAATATATGCTAGATATTATTATACAAAATCAAAATACATAAAAATCAAGCCAACCATAACTACATTCGGCAAAACCAAAATAAGATTCTGCAAAACCAAGAAATAGAAATCCAGAAAAATCCTATCAAAATACCGATTTACGGTTTATTACGAACATAACTTTTATTTCCAATGAAATTTTGCTTACCACCATCCCGTGAGTTTGATGTCCTCTGGCAGTTTTTCTTTTTCATCGATAACCAAGAGGGTTTTATCTGTAGCCACAAATTTCATTCCTGTCTTGCTAATTTCTACCAATTCATTCAGCTTCTTAAACAAATTTTTATTGTAATACATATAAAAAAATAAACAGAGTAAAAACTGATTCGCGTGTAAGCTCGCTCACTCTTATAAATTCTTAATAAAACAAAAACAAAAATGCAGACTGAAAATTTTTAAAAACTTACTTCAGGTAATTTGTATGTTGTTGCTTTAGTAACCCGATTCTTTCGCCGAAAAACTTTTGATGCACCGCTTCCCATATAAGTCATTAACATAAAATATTTTGAACAATAGTATCATAAGTCATATCGGCAATGTATCTAAAATTATCATACATAATAAAACAATCGATACGATTATTGCAATTCGTCGGATGATTTCGATAGAAAATTATGTAAGTCGTTTTTATAGGTACAAGGAAACTATTTAACGAATTGGCTGAAATATGTACATTTACGCGGAACTTCTATATTTTTGATTTTCCGGTAATCAATCCATAAAGCGAAATGTTTATGATCTATTGTACTCAGTAGTGTATATAGGGAATTAAACAGGCGCGCGAATAAGCTTTTGTGGAAATTTGTCCGCAATGTGTCGAAAATTTTAGATTTTTTGATACTAAAACGCCTAAATCCCTGGTTTCAGTAACTGAATCGATTGACGTGTTACACAATGAATAAGGAACTAAAGGTTTCCCAATGGATAACACATTACACTTTTTTAAGGCGATGTTTAATTGCGACTCATTTGCCCAGTAACATGTTGTATGTAACTAGTTCTTGATTATCATTATTTTTACGTGCATGATAAAACTTTCCGTCGTCTGTGAAAAGCTTTATGCCACACGAACCTTCAATACAGTTTACAATGTCATTTATATACAAGAGAAAAAGGATAGGCCCAAGGACGGATCCTTGCCCGAATATCGAAATCACAGGAATTGGTTTAGAAATATCCGAGCCAACTGACACAGTCTGCGTGCGGTTAGTAAAAAAAGCCTTAATCCAATTTAGGAGCTCATAATTTATACCATATGATTTAAGCTTAGTTAAAAGTTTTGTGTGACAAACTGTATCGAAGGCTTTCGCAAAATCTACATACATAGCATCAATACAAAAGCCATTATTTAAATATTTTGTCCACTCATTTAGCATACTCAACAGTTGTGTGCCTGTAGACTGATGGTACAGAAATCCGAACTGATG
>JASAMX010027604.1:0-37397 GCA_030248175.1 Microlaimidae sp. YZB2_3 | reverse complement strand
TGTTTTAGAAATTTTTGAGCCTTTTTACTGACGGGTGGTATAATTGACTTTGTCGACATGTGTTTGTTTAACTATTGCTTTAATACTAAAATCTGGGTATAATTTTATTGTGTGTTTATAATGTGTTTTATTATGCGTTTTGTTGTGTACTTTTGTAATTTTTTTTAAATGAGCAGGTGACTTTTGGTTCCAAGTAGATCTCTCTTTTTGTAAACTCCCGCTTTAAAACTCTCTTATAAAACTCTTTAAAAACTAATAAACTCTTTATCTCTTTAAAACTTTTTAAACTCTCTTTAAAACTCTCTTTTTGTAAACTCCACCGTCTTTATTCCAAAATCTAGCAAAGCTTCATTTTTGCTGTTTTCCAACAACCAAACTTCCAAAAATATCAAAAGCTTATAAAATAGTTTATAAACAAAAATGCTTGTTAAATTTGTTTCCTTGTTTAATTATCCAAAAGTGTTTCAATATTCTAAAGTTTTAAAATGCGGGTTTTCTTAAATAAAGATTTCTTCTTAAAATTAGGCCTTGTTGTTAAATTCTTGGCTACTAGAGGGGTGAATTTCCCCCAGAAATTCTTTCAGTAGTACGGCATTCCGGTGTAATTTTTGTAACACAAAGGTAAGTTAATTTTATTTCTAATAAGGTTACAATAGCACAAAGCTCACATGTCGACAAAGTCAATTATACCACCCGTCAGTAAAAAGGCTCAAAAATTTCTAAAACACAATATATTGTAAATCAATACAAAATAAGCTAAAAATGTGCGTTTTCAAATCTCCTTTGCTAGCCGCCCTTCCGCCGCTGTTCCCCATCCAAAACCAGCCTAATCCCACCCATATTAGTAAAATCCCTGGAACCTATCCACAAAATCGTTAGCCACCTAACTGAGCTATACCTGGCTAAATTCTCAGCGGTGGTAATTCGATATAAAATAAGTTCCGATTAAATTAAAATAAAAATAAATTAAATTAACCACCCCATTTGTAGCTGGCAGTTCTAGTCGCCCATGCTGTTTGTCGCTATACCTTATGATTTAAAAAATCACATAAAAAACATTCTTGCACAAAACAACAACGAAAAAACAGCTGAATATAAATTACATTAAATACTATTTTGTTTTGCGGTTAGAATTATGATAATTTGTTTGTTCAGAAAAATAGTCCCGTACCGCCTGGCCTGAAAAAATTGTAGATTTCTATTCTCCTAACCGGATTTTTTATAATTTCTTTAAGCGGTTTTGTTTTGTCTTTATGATTAGCGAATACCTAAAATTGTAAATATTTTATAAAATAAAAATAAAATTTAAAAAAAAACAAAAAAAACTGCACACGACCTAGCGATTTTTCCTTGGCATATTGCTCAATTAATCACAAGATGGAAGGAGCAAATGTTAAATAAACCAACTGCAGGCGGACAGCTACCGCCGCCATGTGTCCGTTGTTGAGGGGTTTATTGGAAAACTCATTCACTGTCACCCAAAAGGCTTTAAAGGTAGTTATTAGACTTTGAATTTTTAGTGGTTGTCGAGATATTACCAAGAATATCGCTTGGTTATTCCAGATAATTTTTTTGTTGTTTACCAAGCACCAGCTACGTGCCCTGTTTGTTCTGTTTTGTTTCGCTTAGGTTGGACTCTGTATTGTTGTTTTTCAATAATACAGAGTCCAACGTAAGCGCATTGTTTCTCATAAAAATTCAAATGTATTTAAGATATTTCATATGCAAAATTTGTTATGAAAACATGCAGAAATTTTAATTATACTAATTTCTGTCTTTTTAATTATTTTATTGCAGTTATATTGTTTTATTTTAAATAAACAGTTTCATGTATTTTGAGCTCATTTTAATCTTAGCACGTGTGCCGTGGTTTGTTTTTTAATTGCTCATTGGGCGTACATATTTACAGTTGTTTGTCTGGCTGAGCGGAAAAAAAGCGATGGCATAATCAAGCGATATTCTTGCTAATATCTCGACAACCGCTGAAAATTGTTTTTTTCGTAATATAGTTTTTTACTCAATGAAACCTGACGCGTCGATTCATACCAAAAACCAAGCGAAAAAAATACACCATGATTTAGTATACCCCACCTTTTTTAAGGAGAAAAACTTTTGTATTTCACAGTTTTGGAAGTTTTTAATTTTTTTCAATAAATTGTTAAGAAGCTTCTAATGATTTCATTTTTTTTTCATTTCTGATCAATCGATAACGAAGGAGGCATGTTGATTTAAAGTTATCATCATTTAAATAATAATAATAAGAAGAAGATAAGCATGCATTAAAAATTTACCTGAAATTCTTTAATTATAGTTGGCACGGCGCCGCGGGGCTAAATCACCACGTGGCGCTTTCGCGCTCTCTTTGACGTCTGGGGCCTATTTCATAAAATTTGTTGTAATTGTAAATTAATAAAACGCATATTTTTCTTTTGTATTTTAAATTAAAAAGTATATTAATAAAATTGCGTTCAGAATTAAAAATAATTACAAATTTGTAAATTCCGTAAGTTCCATAGGTATTTTTTAATTAATACATAAAGGACAATTTAAATTCGTTTATTAATTTACAATTGCAAAGATCTTGATGAAATAGGCGTCTGCTCTGTTACCAAAAAATTATATGCGCTGCTGCCTATGGGCCTTAAATTTTGCGCAATAAGCACAAAGAAACAAATAAAAACAAAGATATATTGCAAGCCTAACGTTTAAACGTAGCGGGAAAAATTTTATTTATTTTAATTTATTTCATTATTTTAAAACCCACTAGGATTCGTATTAAATTTTTATAGCATGATAATAAAATGAAAGAGCCCTTTACTGAAATAGCTCAGGGGAAAACAAAACTTTTACCCGTTTGGCAACAAAGTATAGAAACAACCGTTTGGAGAAACCATCTAGCCTACACCCCCCATTATAAATCCACTGATTTGTATGAGTATTATTTTCTGTCTTTCATTTTGTATTTCAGTTTATATGTGAAATATTCGTAATAATAACTTACTTTAGAACGAGATAATCGCCTATACTTTAGATGATATTGAACTAGAAGATCGTATCCGTGTAGCGCCTTTGTAAAAATCAGAAAAGATATAAAAATGTAGGTTTGTAAGAAATTCATTTGAAAATCGAGATCGAGATAAAACAGAATTCTAAACTAAAACTTTAAATTTCTTAGGCTTGATAAACTATTGATACTAAATCGAGATATTAGAGACAACTTGATTTTTCGCCCTTTTTATACTAGCTGTAAACGCTATTAACTATCAACATATAGAAATAATTATCACTTAGTTTAATTATAATTAGATGTAGTGTGATGCCTCCAACCACTTTCCATATTCAATCTCAGTTACCTGAATTTCAAAAATCTCGATAATACGGCCGCGTTGTGTATTGTTTTATAGTAAATTTAAAATATCATTACACAAAATATAAAATATCATTCACACACAATAATGAAAGGAATAGCGCAACAAGTAAAGCTAACATTTGTGTTGTAAAAACGGATTTTATTTATTTGAAATTGTTTATTAAAAACTCCATTTTAGCAGTTTAATTTGTTTTGTAATATTTTTTATATATATATATATATATATATATATATATATATATATATATATATATATATATATATATAAATATATATAAAATAATTAACCAACGTTAGCAAAATTTTGTAATTCATGTTCATCTTCTTCTGCTTATTTTTATTACTATATTTTAAAGCTCATATCTTAAAATCGATATTCCTTCATAAAAAAAAAAAAAAAAAAAAAAAAAAAAAAAAAAAAAAAAAAAAACATAAGGCGAAAAAAAAATGTAAATCTAAAAAAAACTAAAGCCAATGTCTTTAAACAGAAAAAAGCTAAAGAAAAGGATAAAAAAAAAAAAAAAAAAAAAAAAAAATAAGAAAAAAGGAGGACAATACAAAAAAAAAAAAAAAAAAAAAAAAAAAAAAAAAAAAAAAAAAAAAAAAAAAAAAAAAAAAAAAAAAAAGAAAAAAAAAAAAAAAAAAAAAAAAAAAAAAAAAAAAAAACAATAACGCGCAAACCAAGAAAATTAAAAAAATTAAGTCTCAGTAGTAATGATAACCAATAATTATTTTTAATTGCATCATCGTGTTTCATGTGCGCGATTTTTCTCTGAAAACAGGGGGTTCCTCACCCCCCCTACAATTTCACCCTGATAGAATTCATCTTTAGGCTATTAAAATTTTCTCTCATTGTAAAAAAGCTTTGCATTTAAAACAATGAGTAATTTATTCATTATAAAAATGCTGGTACTGGAATTAATACTAGTACTAATTCCTAGAATACTGGGATGAAATTTGGGTTTTTGAAGAAATACTGATACTGTACTCGAAATAAAATTTGAGATAGGGATAATACTGGTACTTTACTGCAATTAAAATGAGGACGGTACTCTTACTGATACTGTACTGGAATTTTTTTTTGACAACCAGCATAGTACTGGTACCAGTACTGGGAAAAAATCTAAGTACTGTAACAACACTACTCACAAGTGTAATACTGTCTGGGCCGCACAAGTTTCTTTGTGTCGGTTCAATTTTGTCCGACGTGGGAAACTCGTGGGGCCCGGACAGTATTACACTTGTAAGTATATATGAAGTGAAATTAAATCAAGAAATAGCTATTATAATGGCTTCCTCTCCATTTTAATTCGCCAAATTAAAATGGCTACTATGCCATTATAATGGAGGGTGCCATTTAAATGAAAAGGCTCATTATAATGGCCTACTTTTAGTTACTTTTTTATATAGGAGTTGCACATTTTTAAGTATATTAAATATTTTTGATATTAGTATACACATCGCCTGGCATTGAAATTGGTGTACGTTCATAAAATGTTTGCAATTAAACATCTATTATATGTTAAACAAATGTACAAAAAATAGGAATGAATGGAAGAAGACATTGGTGAAACAAAGACGTTGTGGAGGAAAATGGAGGGGAAAAAGGAGAACGACTGTCATTACTTTTGGACCTTTGGGTCCATCGCTTATTCATCATGCAACAGAATATAATTGGACCTTTGGGTCCATCGCTTATTCATCATGCAACAGAATATAATTGGACCTTTGGGTCCATCGCTTATTCATCATGCAACAGAATAAAATTAGCCAAATTAATGCCATTTTGACACGCCATTGTATAAATGCATGTTTCAAGCTCAAAATATAATTTCAAATAAATAATTAAAAAGACTGAATTATGACTTAACATTTTAATAGAACTTTAAAATAAATTACAAACTAATAGGGAAACTAATTTTTTTCATAATATTGATTCAAGAACTTGAGTTTGTTTCACATAAAAAATGTAAATTTTTTATTTTATCAACTGGGTAATATGGGCAAATTCAAACACGAAACATTTTTAAAGGTGCGGTATACTAAATCATGGTGTTTTTTTTCGCTTGATTTTTGGTATCAATCGATACGTCAGGTTTTACTGAGTAAAAAATTGTATTACAAAAAAATCAATTTTTAGCGGTTATCCAGAGATTATCGCTTCATTATTCCATCGATTTTCTTTCCGCTCAGTCAGCCAAACAACAGTAAATATGTACGCCCGACAAGAGATTTAAAAAAACCCTTGCCAATATTGAACTGAACTCAAAATACATCAAATAGTTTATTTTAAAAAAAAACATTATAACTGCAATATAATAAAAAAACACAGAAAGTAATATAATTAAAAATTTTGCATCTTTTCATAGCAAAATTTGCATATAAAATACCTTAAATACATCTGAATTTTTACGAAAAAGAATGCGTTTGCAAAATCCAACGTAAGCAAACAAAACACACCATGGCTGGTGTTTGGTAAAAAATTAAAAATTATCCAAAACAACCAAGCGATATTCTTGCTAATATCTGGATAACCGCTGAAAATTAGTTTTTTTTTGTAATACAATTTTTTACTCAGTGGAACCTGGCGCATCGATTGATACCAAAATCCAAGCAAAACAAAATGCACCATGATTTAGTATACAGCACCTTTAAATTGCTAAAACTTTAAAAATAGCTAACAATTTTTTTTAAAATTTTTATATCAATATTAAAAATTTAAGACTATTTAAATCACATTTAATTATGTGTTAATTCAATTTATAATTTGAGTTTTTCATAAAAAAAACTGTGAAGTTTTAGGTAAAAAAAGTAAATTTGCAGAAATCGCTGCAAAGTTTTGAAATAAAAAAAGCCAAAACAGACATGTTTTGTAAAAAACAAACAAACTAAAAACTTTTAATTTTAGGTATACTTGATGAAACCAAAATGGATTTACTGATACTCGAACACGTTGAAAAAGTGCATGAAGTCAGCAACGCTATATACCAATCTGACCACACTACGCTTGTGGCTCAAAATTCAGAAAACCCATTTAACTTTACCGTGAAAACTCAATTCCGCGACTTCGTTCTTTGATCACAAACCACAAGTTTTTAAAATAAGTAGAAAAAGATGAACATGAATTACAAAATTTTGCCAACGTTGGTTAGTTATAGTTGGCGCGGTGTTGTGGGGCTAAACTGCCGCCTGGCTTCCCGCGCCACCGATAATTGCTTTTTTTTGAAATGAAACTATAAATTAATTATTTCATCAGTAAATCAAGAATTAACAAAAAAATATATTATTGTTTTCGCCGTTTTCCGTGCGGTTAAAGTAGATGGCGCTGTGCGGTTTCCGCCACCAATAGCAACCAAACACCAAAACCAAACACCAACATGACTGCTGTTATTGTGCAGTTTCTATGAGGAGCTGTCTGCTGTCTGCTCTGTACAATCCTTATTGCTGCCAAAAGGCTGTTATTGTGCGGTTCAAAGTTTTTATTTTGTTATTTTTTTAATTTATTATTTTGATCAATATATCGATAACAAAGACCTAAATAAAAAAGTGGCTCCTAAAAAAATTGCTTAATTCTTTCTTCTTTCCAATGAGCTCATGTTTATTAATGATCAATCAGTAACGAAGGAGGAATATTGATTTTAAGAATTGAGCGTTAGAATAATAATAAGAAAAAGAAGAAGGAGATGAAAATGAATATCAAAATTTACCCACGTTCTCTATTTATGGTTAGCGCGGCGCCGTGGGGCTAAAAATTACCCTGTAGCGCTCCCGCGCCACCCGTGATATATATATTTATATAAATATATATATATATATATATATATATATATATATATATATATATATATATATATATATATATATATATATATATATAATATTATATAAAGAAAAAAAATATTACAAAATAAATTAAACTGCTAAAATGGAGTTTTTAATAAACAATTTCAAATAAATAAAATCCGTTTTTACAACACAAATGTTAACTGTACTTGTTGCGCTATTCCTATCATTTTTTGTGTATGTGAATTATATTTTATATTTTGTGTACTGATATTTGGGTGATGATATTTTAAATTTATTATAAAACATTACACACCGCGGCCGTATTATCGAGATCCTTGAATTTCACGTAAGTGAGATTAAATATGGAAAGTGGTTGGAGGCATCACAATTATATTTAAACATCTAATTATATTTATAATCATCCAATCATCTAATTATATTTAAACCAAGTGATAATTATTTCTATATGTTGATAGTTGATAGCGTTTACAGCTAGTAAAAAAAAACGAAAAATCAAGTTGTCTCAAATATCTCCATTTAGTATCAATAGATTATCGAGCCTAAGAAATTTAAAATTTTAGTTTGATTTCTGTTTTATCTCGATTTTCAAATGAATTTCTTACAAACCTACCTTTTGATATCTTTTTTGACATTTACAAAGGCGCTACACGGATACGATCTTCTTATTAAATACCATCCAAAGTATAGGCGATTATCTCGTTCTAAAGTAAGTTATTCTGATGGATATTTTACATTTAAACTGAAATACAAAATGAAAGACAAAAAATAATACCTATACAAATCAGTTGCTGTATAATGGGGGTGTAGGATAGATGGTTTCTCCAAACGGCTGTTTCTATACTCTGTTGCCAAACGGGTGAAGGTTTTGTTTTCCCCTGAGCTATTTCAGTAAAGGGCTCTTTCATTTTAATATCATGCTACAAAAATTTAATACGAATCTTAGTGGGTCTTAAAATAATAAAATAAATTAAAATAAATTAAAATAAATAAAACTTTTCCCACTACGTTTAAACGTCAGGCTTGCAATATATCTTTGTTTTTATTTGTTTCTTTGTGCTTTTTTGCGCAAAATTTAAGGACCCTAGGCAGCAGCGCATATAATTTTTTGGTAACAGAGCAGACGCCTATTTCATCAAGATCTTTGCAATTGTAAATTAATAAACGCATTTAAATTGTCCTTTATGTATTAATTAGAAAATACCTATGGAACTTACGGAATTTACAAGTTTGTAATTATTTTTAATTCTGAACGCAATTTTATTAATATACTTTTTAATTTGAAATACAAAAGAAAAATATGAGTTTTATTAATTTACAATCACAACAAATTTTATGAAATAGGCCCCAGACGTCAAAGATAGCGCGAAAGCGCCATGTGGCGATTTAGCCTCGCGGCGCCGTGCCAACTATAATTAAAGAATTTCAGGTAAATTTTTAATGCATGTTTATCTTCTTATTAATTAAATGATGATAACTTATAATCAACATGCCTCCTTCGTTATTGATTGATCAGAAATAAAAAAAAAATGAAATCATTAGAAGCTTGTTAACGATTTATTGAAAAAAATAAAAACTTCAAAAACTGTGAAATAGAAAATTTTGACTGCTTAAATAAAGGTGCGGTATACTAAATCGTGGTGTATTTTTTCGCTTGGTTTTTGGTATGAATCGACACGTCAGGTTTTACTGAGAAAAAATGGTATTACGAAAACAACAATTTTCAGCGGTTGTCGAGATATTAGCAAGAATATCGCTTGATTATCCCATCAATTTTTTTCCGCTCAGCCAACCAAACAACAGTAAATATGTACGCCCAATGAGCGAATAAAAAAAACAAACCACCGCACACGTGCCAAGATTAAAATGAGCTCAAAATATATTAAATCGTTTATTTAAGTTTCTGCATATTCTCATACCGAAATTTGCATATAAAATATCTAAATACATTTGATATTTTACAAGAAACAATGCGTTTACAGAGTCCAACGTAAGCGAAACAAAACAGAACAAACAGGTCACGTGGCTGGTGTTTCGTAAACAACAAAAAAAATTATCTGGAATAACCAAGCAATATTCTTGGTAATATCTCGACAACCACAAAAAATTCAAAGTCTAATAACTACCTTTAAAGCCTTTTGGGTGACAGTGAATGAGTTTTCCAATAAACCCCTCAACAACAGGCATATGGCGGCGGTAGCTGTCCGCCTGCAGTTGGTTTATTTAACATTTGCTCCTTCCATCTTGTGATTAATTGAACAATATGCCAAGGAAAAATCGCTAGGTCGTGTGTAGTTTTGTTTGTTTTTTTAATTTTATTTTTATTTTTATAAAATATTTACAATTTTAGGTATTCGATAATCATAAAGACAAAACAAAACCGCTTAAAGAAATTATAAAAAATCCAGTTAGGAGAATAGAAATCTACAATTTTTTCAGGCCAGGCGGTACGGGTCTATTTTTCTGAACAAACAAATTATCATAATTCTAACTGCAAAACAAAATAGTATTTAATGTAATTTATATTCAGCTGTTTTTTCGTTGTTGTTTTGTGCAAGAATGTTTTTGTGTGATTTTTTTCAATCATAAGGTGACGATGGGGTGCCTAATTTAAAAAGGTAGATTTGTTTACCTGTCTGTCCAAATTTTCACCTGCCTCTCACCTGTATGACGTAGACTTACCGACCTCCTACTCGCTTCCTCACTTGTATATGCTTTAACATTGAACGTCGCCTCTAAAAGAGTGTTGGCTGCCTCCCCTATGCCTCCTACCTTCTGCCACACCCTTCCGTTGCCCCGCACCTGAATCCACCTTGCCTCTTATGTAAATGCGACTGAAGCAGATTTTGCTTTCTCATAAATATCTCTAACTAACCGACGTAGACTTACCGACCTCCTACTCGCTTCCTCACTTGTATATGCTTTAACATTGAACATAGCCTCTAAAAGAGTGTTGGTTGCATCCCCTATGCCTCCTACCTTCTGCCACACCCTTCCGTTGCCCCGCACCTGAATCCACCTTGCCTCTTATGTAAATGCGACTGAAGCAGATTTTGCTTCCTCATAAATATCTCTAACTAACCGACGTAGACTTACCGACCTCCTACTTGCTTCCTCACTTGTATATGCTTTAACATTGAACATAGCCTCTAAAAGAGTGTTGGTTGCATCCCCTATGCCTCCTACCTTCTGCCACACCCTTCCGTTGCCTCATGACCCCCTCTTTCCACCTTGTCTCTTATGTAAATGCGGATGGGGGAGATCTTGCTTCCTCATAAATATCTCTAACTAACCGACGTAGACTTACCGACCTCCTACTCGCTTCCTCACTTGTATATGCTTCAACATTGAACATAGCCTCTAAAAGAGTGTTGGTTGCATCCCCTATGCCTCCTACCTTCTGCCACACCCTTCCGTTGTCCCGCACCTGAATCCACCTTGCCTCTTATGTAAATGCGACTGAAGCAGATTTTGCTTCCTCATAAATATCTCTAACTAACCGGAGGCAGGATGGAAAAGCCAATCTCATGATTATACGATAAAATCTCTAGGCACCTGGCAACTTTCAGGTTCTCTAAATTTTTCTGTTAGCTCTTGGGCAAAATTTTTTTTGATACATCCATATGTTTTGGTTTGTGGAAAGTAGGAAAACCAAAAGTGTAGAGATCTTCACGTATAGATTATCGCATATAACTTCACATATTTATGAAAAAATTACTACACTGCTTTGTAATTATATATCTCAAAATTTTTTTAGAACCGTGTTTAAGGTCTCTCCGGACAGTTTTCTTAAGTATGGAAAATCGCGATTTTTGGCATACGAGATCTCGTGAAATACAGTAATATTTCACTAAAAAATTTATATGAGTGTTAAAAAGCCAGAAATATCACGATTATAAAGTGAACATTCATTATATTATTGTAAGTAATTGAAATAATTGATATTAAAAATCAAATTGCAATGAAATTTTTTTAAAACCCTTAAAAATATTTACTGCACACTATTTATTAAAAAAATACTTCCGATAGAGAGACACCGTTACCCTTTTTCACGTACGTAAAACTTAAATTGAATACTGTTCTATTTATGGTTGAATATACAATTTTCCGTGAAAAATGGGGGTTAATGTTTCCTAAATTTCGGTGAAACTTCGATTTAATTTAATTTGGTAAAATTTAAAGCTCCAGATAGTATATTTCTATTGAAATTTATAATTTTTGGAAGGCCATAACATCTTTTGTATTTTTTAACGCATAAATAGTTCTGTCGTGCGTCGTGCGTTTTATAGATTTATTTCAGAGGGTGTGTTTATAAATCGCTTTTAGACCTCATTATCGAATGGTAGCAGTGGCATAGTCGGTTAGCGCCTCGTCAAATTTTGGAAAGGTCCCGAGATCTATTCCCACATAAATCAGATTCGGTCACAATTTTTTTTTTTGATTTTAATAATGTTTTTTTTTTTAAATTTTCAAAATTTATTTCACATAAATTCAAAAAAATATCATTATTGTAAACAGGTTTTGTTGTCTGCTTTTCGCCAATTAGTCAAATTTTTGTCATTTGAATATCTTAAAATATTATAATACTCAAAAGTATAATAATTCAAAAATAAATTGTGTGTAAATTAAAATGGGTAATTTTTGCTTTTTATTGCAATTTGTTTACTACTGAACGCTCTGCAATAAAAACTGTCCAGAAAGACCTTAAACCGTTTCTTGTATTCATTTCTTTTATTTCTTTAAAGTTTTTTTCTATTAACACCTTGGCATTTTAAGAGCTCTAAAATGTCATATGGTATTCAT
This sequence comes from Microlaimidae sp. YZB2_3, assembly GCA_030248175.1. Classification (NCBI taxonomy): domain Eukaryota; kingdom Metazoa; phylum Nematoda; class Chromadorea; order Desmodorida; family Microlaimidae; species Microlaimidae sp. YZB2_3. Next base: position 25,420 of record JASAMX010027604.1, on the reverse strand, counting down.
TATCACGTGATCACGTTTCGCTCCGTGGGATAGGTTGTCGGAGGAGCTAAATATTCCCGCCGTTTAGACGACCCGCCCTAACAATCTCATGAAACACATCTTTTTCATGATCGCCTATTCTTTGCGCTGATTAGCTGCGCTCGTCGTTGTTCTGTGAAAACGACATCGTCAGTTCCGCGCTCTCCCATTCTTCGCGGGGAATTAATTTCCGTTTACTTGGTTCAAGTGTTGAAAATTCATTTACTTTTTTTACTTGTTTAATACAATACCATAAAAAACAAACTACTATAAGCACTAGAATTGCAAAATATCTATGGATCATATCCAAAAATAGAAACAACTACATGTACAAAAGTCTGCTGCAGTTTATGATCATTATTTTTTGTAAATTAACCAATATGCCAAGTTTAAAAAATTGTAACATTCTAACCAATGACAGGCAGCACTATTTCATTCACTAATCAGAAAACAGAAGAAGAAAGAAGAAATTTTATTGTACCGGTCCAAACATATACTAATACAATATACAAAGACACTAATGTGCAATTAGAAAAAAAATAGTCGTATAAAACAAACATAAAATTCAGTTATAAAGATTCAAAGCCTGAAATTAAAAAAAAATGTTGTTCGGATTATTTTTGTATTATTAGAAAAACGTACCTACGCTAAATTGGATAATTTTGGAAGTTTTTTAATAAATGTTTTAATTGAAGGGGAGTTAACAATATCTTTTGGCAAGGGGTTACAAATTTTGCACACCCTGACAGTAAAAAAATATTTTCTGGCATCATTTCTTGGGTTTTCAATTTCAAGTTTTAACCCATTAGAACGTGTTTTGCAGTTTTTAATTATCTTAAAGTATTCGTTTTTGCCAATATCCATTTTATTATTAAGTACCTTGTAACAAAAGAGTAAGTCGTTTTTTATTCTTCTGTTTTCAAGACTGTCAAGTTCCAAAAAAGTTAAAACCTCAGTATATTCCGTTTTACGAATTTTGCAGCGGGCATGGAGTCTACGCGTGAAGCTGCGTTGGACTTGTTTAATAAGCATAATCTTTTTTGTATTGGGGAGACCAAACACAGGCGTTATGTTCGACCACAGGCCTTACAAATCCTTTATACGCTTGAATAAAAATTTTAAAACGTTTTGTTTTAAAAAACACGAAAAATAAGAAAATTGCGCGCATGAGCTTTTTAGTCACTTCTGAACAATGACGAAATGGCTTTAATTCATTGCAAATAGTTACACCCAAAATTTGGTTGATGAAACTTTTATTTGATTGTTTCCCAAAAAAACTCATTATTTGATTGCTATGACCAAAAATCATAACGCAGCATTTTACTAAAAGCAATATTAAGTTGTCACCTGGCAGACCAATCATAGAATTTGTTCAAAGATTTAAAAACTTGATGGGTTTTCAGTTGGTTTTTGAATTAAGTATGTTTTTAAGTATATCATCAGCGTACATGTTTACGCGTGTTCCTTGATTAATGCATTCCGGTGAATTGTTTATAAACAATAAAAAAAGTGGAGGTTTAAGTACACTGCCTTGGGATACAATAAAATAAAGACTTGAAAAATAAACAATTTATTAGTTTATGACGCAAATTTAACTCGAATTTGATTATCGAAATCTATATCCACAACAAATATAAAATCTATAAATATAAATTAATAATTTCTCTTCCTGACACCACAAAATTACAAAAGCGCTGTATATGACAGCTGGATATTGAAATGGATATACAGGAATTACACATTTTTAGTGAAATTTTTGCTGTCATTTCAGCTAATGATGATTTCTATTCATATTATACTGCAACTGAATATATTTATTTATCTGAATTGAAATTAACAATTCATACATATTACAAAAATCCTTGAAGGTGGAATTTGCTGTGTAAACTTGTACCTGCGCTTTAAAATCACTCAAGTTAGCTTTTGTAAACCAGAGAAAACACACTAAAAACCGAATGAAAAAACAAAAACTTCTAATTTTGGGAACAGTCCTGCTTTTGTACGAATTGGCGTTTACATTTTTATAGTCGGATTTGGTTGAAATCGTTTTATAGTGTCAGGAACAGATTGAGTTTCACGATAGTCAAAACCCTCTTATTAAAACGGAAATTGTTCAGTGTTAATATTCTTTACAAAGTTATAACGTCATAAAATCACTTTTAGCCAATGAATTAGTCCTTATGAAAAAAGGAGACCTTTCATTTATTGGAGATTCATTTTTTCCAGGTACTAATTGGCTAAAAGTGATTTTATTAGCTCCTCCCACAACCATTTCCACCAAGCAAAACATATATGACGTGATCACGAATACTATATGACATTTTGAGGGTCCTTAAAATCCTGACGTGTTCCTTCTTAATATGCTTACTAAACCTACTGAAAAAGCAAAAATGGTTTTTTATTAAAATGACGCATTTGGAAAATGTTAGAACTCTTTTTTGATAAATGCAGCTATCATGATTATCTTACTTTTGTAAAAGTACAAGATATTCATCTCAGAGATACATGAAGTGGTCATGCAAACACTTTTTGTATAAAAAAATTTTCTGGTGAGATTTTATCTACTTTTTTTAATAAAATCAGGGAAGAGCGCGGAGCGCTCTTTCCCGTATATTAAATGGGTTAAGTCACTGCGCGGTTAACCGTTGTTGATGGCGTCATCGAAATCAACAAAACCTTTAATAGTTTTTAAGCCAATTAAAAATCTAAACATTTTACAGTACTAAAATATTACCCATATTTTTCTGATATTAAAAACCTAAAAACTTTTGCTAAACATACCTGAATTTCATACTAATAAGCTTAATTTGCTTAACTTTTTTTGTTTTTTTTTTGGGTCCCCCAAAAATTTTTCCCTGTGGTAAATATTTGGAGCTGATTTTTTGTACGTACATGCTAAATTGCCGCCTCACTTGAATTTTATTCTCGTATATGCTCTATTGCCCGTAGTGGGGTCCGCTTCGTTTTAGTCCCGCTTCGTTTTAGTCCCGTAAAAAAATCACTGCGAGCTTCGTTTCAGTCCCGCTTCGTTTTAGTCCCGCTTCGTTTTAGTCCCGCTTCGTTTTAGTCCCGCTTCGTTTTAGTCCCGCTTCGTTTGAGTCCCGCTTCGTTTTAGTCCTGGCGGAAAATGCGTTCATAAACTAGTTCCTGCTACGTTGCTTCGTTTCAGTCCCGGAAAAAAACGCTGCGAGCTTCATTTCAGCTTCATTTCAGACCTTTGTACTACAATCTTTCTAAGCTTATTTGATTCATTTTGCATTGATTTAAGAATTTTAAGATTTTTTATTTATTTAAACTATTTTTAGTTTTTTAACCCGTTTAGTTTACTGTAATTAAAGGAACACTGTCACAAATCGAATTTCTATAACGCCCTGAATGGACTACTCTTTTAATACAAAACCTTAATCTTAATGTAGACGTCAAAACTATTTTTAGTTTTTTGGCCCGTTTAGTTTATTTTAATTAAATGAGTACTGTCGCAAACCAAATTTCTATAATGCCCTGAATGGACTACTCTTTTAATACAAAACTACTCTTTTAATCTTAATCTACCTCAAATTAAATATTTTGGTTTCTCCAGACCAATTCAACAACATTTATAAATTTTTTAATTATATCGGTTCAGTAACAGAGTTGTATATGATCCAGGCGTTACAGGAATTTGATTTGTGGTATTACTCCTTTAAAAACCAAACAATAAATTCGGAAATACTTTTATATTTTATTTTTTCGGAAAGTTTTATATTAATATTAGGAAATTCCTTTATTTTATATCTGCAACATTTTTATTGTTATCGCATCCAAATACACAAAAGAAAACAATAAATTCAGAAACTATAATATAAAACATAAAAACGTTATGGTTGAATTATATCTGGCTGACGCTGAAAATTAGAATGCAGACATGAGAGGACCAATTAAAATTGTGCGGTAATGACGTGTTTTTTTAAAACAAATAAGAACGCAGATTTTTTTTTAATTCCACCTTTTCACAAAATATACATAAATCAACCAACTTTAGCCCTTAAAAAATTTGCATTTAAATTCCAAATTAAGTGATTTGATAAATAATTATTAAAATACTGGTTACAATCTTTGTTATTAATCCGCTTTAGTGAAAAATTTTAAATGTTTTTGTTGTTAAATAGTCAAATCAATACTGTAAATATCGCAGTCAGCTAGATTTTATTTGCCTATAAAAAAATTTTTTTTTCATTTAATTTGCTTTTATGTCACTAATTTGTTTGTATACGTTTTAACCAAAATTTTGCTTTACAATTAAATGTTTGTAAGAAATCTTAAAAATTAAAATTCACCTTTTCTGTATTTTTGTGGTAAATTTGAAATTTCTAGTTTTTGTGCACTTAAAATTTCTTGTTTTGGTGGTAAATAATGCATTTAAAATTTCGCATGATTTTAAATTAAGGTTGTTTTGGAACTACTGAATTACTAAACATTTTTATTAATTTTAAAATACAGGTATTCTAGTCAATCTAAGACAAAGCCAAAAGCTTAAATTAAAAATTTTGTTCAAAATCAACCAGTAATAAACAAATAGGCATATTTTTCCAAAAAACGGCTACACTGGACACTTAAAAAACCATTCTCTGGAAAAAAAACCACTTCCGAAAAAAAACGACTTTCAAAATAAAAATCACTCTCTAAAAAGACAGTTTTGTAGACATTTAAAAAATTATACTCTCCCATTGTTTAACACAATTCTTGTGTTTTCCGTTTGAACCAAAAATAAGTTTAGACAAACTAAAATAGTTATTTAACTTATTTTAAAATATTGGTTTTTATAATTCAAAACTTTTGATTGCTTATAAAACAATTCACAGACGAAATAAAAAACTACACCGCAGTCGAATTTTTAAAAGAAATGTCCTATTAATTTATTACTGTTCAAAACAAAACAAAATTAAAAAAAATAAGGTTTTCGCTACCTAAGGTTGTTTTCTGCAAAGTTTTATTAAAATTCATTTAGTATTAACTACATAATTTTTGTATATAAAATGCCCATTCTCTTGCAATAATTTTAGTTTATAATTTTAATTTTATTTTTAAAGTTTTTTCTTAAATTTGTAATTCCTTTTAAAATCTGTAGTTGTGCGCAATGCTTCTTAAATAGTCCCAGTGTGTTCGGTTTTCATTATCTTGGACGATCGTCAGGATCCTTTCGTGAAGTTCTCATCATCATAATCAAGTTTTTATGGATCATAAAAAAGCAAACAGAATAGTTTTTTAACATAAATCAGGGAAGAGCGCTCCGCGCTCTTTCCCTTATATTAAATGGGTTAAGTCACTGCGCGGTTAACCGTTGTTGATGGCGTCATCGAAATCAACAAAACCTTTAATAGTTTTTTAGCCAATTAAAAATCTAAAAATTTTACATAACTAAAATATTACCCATATTTTTCTGATATTAAAAACCTAAAAACATTTGCTAAACATACCTGAATTTCATACTAATAAGCTTAATTTGCTTAACTTTTTTTTTGTTTTTTTTTTTTGGGGTCCCCCAAAAATTTTTCCCTGTGGTAAATATTTGGAGCTGATTTTTTGCACGTAGATGCTAAATTGCCGCCTCACCTGAATTTTATTCTCGTATATGCTCTATTGCCCGTAGTTAAACCTCTGTTCATGTGAAAAATGACCATTTTTTTTTCTAAGTTACGCATTAGGTACTGGGGTACTTGTGTGACACTTTTTTTCCTTACTGAATTACATATTAAGTAACTTCATTCAGTAATACACATTCTCTTGTGGTTATTTTTTTGGTTTAAATTATAATTCCTTACCTTTTTATAAAAATTACTAATTTTCAACGGGAAGAGCAAAAAAATATCCTTACCACTAATTAGCAGCCATATGGCAACAATAAAAATATTTAAAAAAATAAAATGAAATAAATCTTGGGTGACGTGTGAGCGCTGCGGGATACAATGTTTCAATAGACGGAAATTTATCAAAATCGAAACAGAAAAAAAGTCTTTTTTATATGGAATACTATGAAGCTACAATCACTCCAAAAATTTAATGCGAGAAAAGACTGGTCTGGGTAACCTCGTAAAATTGTATGGAACCTGGAAAAACCATTTACAATGGTGTGGTTTTGTTGTTTAAAAATAAACCATCAATCCAGAAAAATCAAGCACAAAACAAAAGTCCAAATAAAGCTAATTTCCAAAAAAGTGGTTAAATCAGGTCTAACTAAAAAAATTTAAACAGAAGAAAAACACACTATTTTATATGGTTCTTTCAGGTTCCATACAATTTTACGGAGTTACCCAGACTTAATTTTTGTATAGTATACTGCTTAAAATTACATTGAAGTTTTGGATATGAAAATAATTGTATTCATATCATGAGGAGACCATGACGTTTCTTTTAAAATGAGTAAATTTTTTAATGTTTTATATCTTTAATAAATGACATTGAATTCAATGCATTAAAAGGCGGAAATTCTAGCAAAAGACGAAACAAAGTTTCGAAAAAAAAGCCTTATATTAAATGGAATAGTATAAAGCTACATAAGTCTAAAAACTAAATGCCAGAAAAGACTGAAACAAGTCTCTTTAAAACCTGTAAATTAATAACAGATTTTGTGAAATTTTCAGAAAAACAAAACCGAATAAAAACAATACGTGTAAAAGCTTTAGTTTGCGTTTTTTAACCATTAATAAAACTTAATTCACATAAATTTCTCTCAAAGTGGATTAACTTTTACATGAGTTAACCAGCTGTAAATACCACAGTATTAGTTAAGTCACACGTCGTCAAAACGATACAAAAAAAGTATAACGCAAGCGTCACAGTAACCATGAAAAATTTCTGTCAAAATAAGTTATCGCATTGCGCATTAAATTTTGTAATTTATCATTATTTTCGTATAAAGCAAAACATACCGCCATATTAACGGCTTTTTAAAATCAAATATCAAGTTCTAAGTCCGAAAAACATTGAAAAATTCAGATTTAATATAAGGCGACTTTTTCTTTAATGTTTCTATTTATTACATAAAACAAATTAGCTGTCAATGTATTTGTTAAATTAAAAGTCGCCTTATATTAAATCTGAATTTTTCAATGTTTTTCGGACTTAGAACTTGATATTTGATTTTAAAAAGCCGTTAATATGGCGGTATGTTTTGCTTTATACAAAAATAATGATAAATTACAAAATTTAATGCGCAATGCGATAACTTATTTTGACAGAAATTTTTCATGGTTACTGTGACGCTTGCGTTATACTTTTTTTGTATCGTTTTGACGACGTGTGACTTAACTAATACTGTGGTATTTACAGCTGGTTAACTCATGTAAAAGTTAATCCACTTTGAGAGAAATTTATGTGAATTAAGTTTTATTAATGGTTAAAAAACGCAAACTAAAGCTTTTACACGTATTGTTTTTATTCGGTTTTGTTTTTCTGAAAATTTCACAAAATCTGTTATTAATTTACAGGTTTTAAAGAGACTTGTTTCAGTCTTTTCTGGCATTTAGTTTTTAGACTTATGTAGCTTTATACTATTCCATTTAATATAAGGCTTTTTTTCGAAACTTTGTTTCGTCTTTTGCTAGAATTATTATTAGAAATTCGTGCTGTTTAAAACATGACTAACTTATTTCAAAATAAATTTTGATTGGGTTTATGCAAAAAATTGCGGTTTTTTAATTTAATAATTACTTTATGATAGTTGGGTTTAAGCATTTTTAAAAATATGTTTGTAGATGTAGACTAGACACTGCAATCTTTACAATAATTTTTGACCTTGGAGAGAAAGTCGCGCTTGCGAAAATAAGATTAGTGGTTTTAATATCTGACTGCCAAGGCGTTTCATGAAAAAAAAATTTTGACGCAAAGTTATTCTTATTAGCAAGATTTTAAAAACAGTTCAATTTATTGCAGCAATTAACTCAAAATTAATCATTATTAACTCATATATATTTAATTAGATCTGTTGAGTTAAAATTATTACATTTCAAATAAAATTTCAATATGGGTTTCTATGAACAAAAATCCATATTATTAATGACTCCCAATAAACATATTTTTGTATATTGATGTTTGCCAGAACTTCAAGCTTCAGAGCTTGAAAACAAAACTAGTTTTTAATTGAATGTATGTTTATTGGTCTCTTAACCTTGTTTGCGCTTTTTTCCACTAAAACAATTGCATATTTGCAAAAGCGTGACTTCCTAATGGGACAAAAAGCTTGTTCGTAGATTTTACAAACTGTTCTGGAAAAATTGAAAAAATTTATTTCCGGAGCGAATCGAACCTTGGACCTTTGCATGCAAGTCCCAGACTCTAACCACAAGGCCAAATCGAGAACTGGAAATTATGAGAAAATGATGCTTTATAAACAATACTGTTTTTCGTAAAAGTTTACAAACTACAATTTTTACCAACGCTGATTTATTTGTACATGACTTTTCGCAAACAAAATTAAAAGATATTAGAAACCAGAGTTTCAAACGTTTCGGGTTGGCTTTTTTCCAAAACGGAAAAATCTTCTTGGAAAAGACCAGACCCTTTTTGAATTATTTTATAAACTTCACAAAATCTGTCTTCGCTCTTAGGAAGGGCTAACCATTTTTTATAACTACAATACTCTAGTTCCCGTTATCTTAAAAGTCTTTTTAGTATAACTTCTTTAGAATCTTGCAATTAAATTTTTATTTTTAAACAAATGTGCAACTTCCATACTACACTAAAAATTTATATGCACTAAACAATTGTTTAACTGATTTTTCCTAAAAAACTCAAAACCTAGTTAGTGCAGATTTCTGTATTGCAAATCTAGCATATCTTTAGCAATGCAGCAAAAATCTAAAATTATGAGACATGAAGATCTGGATCACGGCACGGAGTGCTATAATATTTTTAAAACGTTGTTTATTAATTGAATACCGATACTCATTTTTAAAGTTTTTTATCATTTTTCTAAAGTGGAAAGTTTTGCGTTTATTCTCAGCTAGTTTTAATTTTCTGACTTTTCCACTCTGCCATTTTTCAAGGCCATATTAAATATTGCACGTTTGAAGATTTTTATTTTCTGCATATATGCTATTTATATTTAACAAGTTAAATTAAGTGAAACTTAAAAGTCCAGTAAAAGTATCCTCAGATCGGTTACTTTTATTTGTTTTAATAAAAGTAACTTTTTACAACACAAATATATTTTATACTTTTTCAACGCAGTTTCCTTCTGTTTCATTTATTATAGGGTTTTCTTTCTAATTTTTTTTTGGATTTTGCTAGCATTCTAAGCCCGCATTCTAACCACAGGTTAGAATGCGGGCTAATTTGTTAACCCGGGTTAACAGTTTTTGCACGCTAAATTATACGAGAAGAAAATCAATATTAACCAAGTTAATTTTTCGAATAAGGGCTGATTCAAACTGCTGGAGTGGCAAGTGACAAGTCGCAAGTGACAACGTATTTCCGCCGCAACGACGGGTGACAAAATAACGATGTAAAAGCGCGCGCAACGCGTTGTCGTTCGCAACTCTGATGTGAACTAACAGTGGTATAAGACTTAATAAAACTTTATAAAACTAAATATGTAACTTTATAAAACTTTTAGACCCCGTTTACTTTGAACTGGGACCATTTTTCACGCAAACCGATCTGTGTAAAAAAAACGGACCCGCAGTCCGAAGTGGACCGGATCCAAAAATTTTATGAATAACACAGTAGGCCTGACTGTTTTTTACTGTTTTAATACAAAACAATTTATCAACCTAGAGGTGGATGGAAAACATATCGCGGTAAAACCATTTCCAGTGGAAAATTTTCTCCACCTTTTCCAATATGCGGTGTATGAATTTATAGCTACTAGGGCTAAATAAGTTAGCACACGAAACAAGTGTAGTGTCACTATGACTCAATAATTACATTTAACCCGTTCCCGTGAAGGCCTTTTCCCCCTTTTCAACCGTGAAACGTTCGTACGACAATTGTAAAACCTTCGTCTCACGGTGGTGGTTCTTTTTCTATGACAAATTTCGTACGTAAACCTTTCCGCGGTAAGCTCTTTGCATGACTTACACTGTAGGTCGTACTTCTGTCACACATATTTTTTGTGCGCGAATAGTGCCCAGTGAGCGAGCAAATTAAAATGTTTAAAGCTGTACAGTTGCAATATGCAAATTTTTGCAACATGAAATATCCTGCGTAATACACTGTATCCGTGACAAAAATCTGCATATTGCACGGTACTGTTTTAACCATTTCCATTCAATTTGCTCGCTCACTGTGCACTACTCGCGCAAAAAATTATGTATGACGGAGACATGACATAGGCCTCACGAAGGTTTCACGGTTGTATTGTAGCCGAGGAAAAAGCAATTAGGGGAACGGGTTAAAGTTTATTGAAGTTACCCTTCAACTGAATCGAATCTAACATGACAAAACGTTCCTGCTATGAATTGTTTTTAAAAGTTGAAAAATAAAAATATTTTTTAAATGTATTGATAAAACAACATCCGTAGTCAAAAGTCCAATAGTTTTTTTTATTTAATAATCAAAAATGTAGTAAATAAACGAGAAATTATATTAAATGTCCAAAATCTACATGTGGGCGGTGTATATATAGAAAATTTAGTTAGCAACTAGAGTAATTACTTAAAACATCACGGATGACACGTAATTGACTTAAAAAACTTTTGTTATTAACTAATTTCAGTGATCAAAATATTTAACAGCTAATAAGTTGTAGTTAAGCTTTGGTGTGGTGTTTTGTGTGTCAAAATGTACTTCTCGACAACAATACCTTTTCTCATGTTAATAAGTTTGACAACTATGACATTTTCCAGTTATATTTTTGTGTTTGGCCCTAGTAAACCCTGGCGTTTGGCAAAAGTAAGGCAAAAGCAAAAAAAACATATTGTTTCTGAAAATTATTTATTTTATTTTTGTAGGTATTGTTCGTGGATGTTTTCAGCTTTAATTATATTTTAACGAAAAAATGTTAAAAATATTTGAATCTCTTAATTTAAATAAGTAAATAATTTTAATAGTGTGGTTTCAGCTAATAGTTTAACAGGTTTCGAAAATTATTCGAACCATACTGACGTTACAAAAAACTGTACTACTTAATAAACAGTGGGAGCGCAACACGACGGTCCCGCGGCACGAAGGTCCTGCGACACGACGGTCCCCAGAATGAGAGGGGGTACAAAACGACGATCCCGAAGGAATGCGTTTGCAATGCTACTGTTGCAACGTTGAGAAAAAACTATTTTACAGCATTAAAGACATCCAAACGAACTAAATAAAATAGACAAATGATTTTTAAAATTTTACCAATTTAAGTTAAAGACAATTTGAAATACATTTTTATTCATTCTTTTATACTCTTTAAAGATGAATTTTTGTTTTGAAATTTAAAATTCGATTTATCATTTTTAAACCAGCTAAAACTTTTTACATTTGTCGAGTAACCTATCTTAATTATATTTTAATGCAATACAAGAAAACAGATTTTGCTAACATTTAACAGAATAGTTATAAGCTGTATTGCTAACATTTAACAGAATAGTTAGAAGCCGTAATGCTATGAATTTACTTATATTTTGTTAAATAATAAATAATTTTACTAACTGTTAATCAATCATTCACTGAAAATTATTACGAGTTAAAACGCTCATTTTAAATATTGCGGCGTGATATACATAAGTGTCCGAAAGAAATACCTTTTACAACATTGTTTCCAGATGTAGAAAACGCAATACTCGGGACCGTCGTGTGGAAGGACCGTCGTGTGACCGTGGCGTCGTAGATCCAAAAAATTGAATAAAATCAACGGCGGCAATTTTTATTGAAATTTTTAGTGCTATTCTGTGACTGTTTTTTCTACATATTTTTTAATATATCTCTTACTCTGAAATTTTTATTGCTTTTACTCTTACTGGGATTTTTCCTGCAAAAACTTTAATTAATTTAAGTAAAATTTAAGTAATTTAACAAGTAGATACATATGGGCTTGTTGTATAATGAGTACTGAGCAAAAATCTTTAAGCTGCTAATACGCTAAAAGCATTAGTTTAGATCGAAAACTTATTAAAATGAAAATTTTGACATAAAATTAGCAAAAAATTTTAGGAACGAAGCTCCACACTTTCGAAAACTCTTATTGTTTTGCTCTGTTTCAAAATTACTTTTATTACTTTCACTCTTACTTTTATTAAAAAAATAGGTCTTACTTTTACTTTTACTTTTACCTGAATAAAATTTTCCCCGTTACTTTTACTTTTATTTTACTTAAAATAAAAAAATCACAAATTACTTTTACTCTAACTTACTACTAGCCTTGAAAAATGCTCCAAGAGAAGAGCAGGAAAAAGAGGCGATTTCTCTCCGGGTTTCGTTTAGACAGAAAAGATGTGGACTGGTCTGAGATGGACATTATTTGCACCATAAAAAATTTGTATTTGATTTGGCCAGCTGCCCACTGAATAACAATTTCTACCATATGATAATAATTTATTCATACGTTGAACTAATTACAGCATTGTGCATTTTTTAATCTAATGAAATGACAATTGAAAAAACTATACTCACAGCAATCTTTGACAAGCGCCAAATCGCAACTTTTAAAATTAAAAGGTTATATTTGTATGTGTAAGAAACAACCATAAATTTGAAAAAGTGGACATTTCGCGCTTGTCAAAGATTGCTGTGAGTACAATTTTTTCAATTGTCATTTTATAAGATTAAAAAAATGCAACAGTGCTGTGTAATTAGTTCAACGTATAAATATTTATTATATGGTAGAAATTTTTATTCAGTGCGCAGCTGGCCAAATCAAACACAAATTTTTTACAGTGCAAATAATGTCCATCTCAGACTAGTCCACATCTTTTCTGTCTAAACACACGTCCGGGGAGAAATCGCCCTTTTTTCCTGCTCTATTCTTAGAGCATTTTTCAAGGCTAATATACCACTTTTTTAAATCAAATTAAAAAAATAATCTTATATAGTATAGTATTAGCTGCTCAATGACAAATGTTTATACTCAATCCGTTGCCGAGATCTAACGTTTTAACAGTTTTATTATTATTAATAGAAAACGTATTTTTCGTGGACATTACAATGTAAAAAACTTTGCCGACATTTCCAAAAACTTTTCCAAAGAGCTCGTGTTTATTTCTGATAAATTAAGAACAACGGAGGAATATCGGTTTTAAGATATAAGCGTTTGAAAAAAAAATCATTAATCATAAGGAGAACAGGAAGATGAATTACAAAATTTATTCAAGTCCTCTAATTATAGTTGTCGCGGTACCATGAGGCTTAATTGCCGTGTGACGCTCCCATGCCACTGATAATTCAATTATATTTTTTAAAATAAAAAGAAGAAGAAAATGAAAATTTATCAAAAAAATTACGTACGTTCTCTAATTATAACTGGAGCTGTGGAGTGGGGCTAAATCGCCGCACCAGCAAGGATTGCAATTTTATTTTTGAAATAAAAATCATAATAATGAGAAGAAGAAGATGATTATGAATTAAAAAACTTACCCACGTTCTTTAATTAATTCAAGTTTATTTATTTATTTAATTTATTTAATTGAAGTTGGCGCAGTGTCGTAGGGCTACGTTGCTGTGTGGCACTCCCGCACCACTAATAGAAGACTGCAATTATTTTTTAAAATAAAGAATCAGCAGAAGAAACAGATGAACGTGAATTACAAATTTTGTTTTATCCACGTTCTCTGATTATAGCTTATAATTATTTAATAAATTAATTTATAGTTCTCTGATTATAGCCTCGGGGTTAAACACCCACATGAACGATAAAGGAATATCGATTTTAAGATATGAGCGTTAGAATAATAGTAATAAAAATAAGTAGAAGAAGATGAATATGAATTACAAAATTTTCCCAACTAAATATAGTTGGCGCGGTGTTGTGGGGCTAAACTGCCGCGTGGCTTCCCGCGCCACCGATAATTGCAATTTTTTTTAATAAAATTTTAAATTAATTTTTCATCAATATAGCAAGAATTAACAAAGAATATTTTATTGTTTTCGCTTTTTTCCGCGCGATTGAAGTAAATGGCGATGTGCGGTTTCCGCCACCAATAGCAACCAAGCACATCCGTCTGTTGTTATTGTGCAGTTTCTTTGAGGAGTGGCCCCCTGTCTGCTCTGTGCAATCCTTATTGTTGCCAAAAGGCTGTTATTTTGCGGTTAGAAGTTTTTATTTTGGTATTTTTCAATTTATTATTTTGATCAATAAATCGATAACAAGAACATAAATGAAAAAAGTGGCTACTAAGAAAGTTGCGTAATTCTTTCTTCTTTCCAATAAGCCCATGTTTATTTTTGATTAATTAGTAATGAAGGAGGAATATCGATTATAAGAGTTGAGCGTTAGAATAATAATAATAATAATAAGAAGAAGAAGAAGAAGAAGAAGAAGAAGAAGAAGAAGAAGAACAAGAAGAAGAAGGATATGAACATGAATTTAAAAATTTACGCACGTTCTCTAATTATGGTTGGCCCGGCGCCGCGGGGCTAAATCGCCCCGTGGCGCTCCCGCGCCACTCATGATACTTAAATTAAAAATTTTTCAAATTACTTTTACTTTTAGTGAAAATAATCGAAAATCATTACTTTTTATAACACTAAATCAAACAGACTGAGATTCGTCTGTTTTAAAAAGGCAAAAAATCAAGATAAGTTTTTTATGGAGTACTCAAAGCATTATATAATTTAGCCCGCATCTACAGGCACGAAGAAAAACGAAATAACTCTCAGACAAAAAACATTTTATTGTATTATTTTTTTAAAAATAAAATATTACAAATAAAAAATATTTCAAAAATTTTAGTATAGCTTTATACATTTTACTAAAACATTACTAAAAGTTTTTTTTCACAATTTACCTAAAAAAGACATAAAAAACACTTAGGCTAGACAAAAAATACCTTTAAAAACGTTATCAAAAGTTACAATATAGGCACCTTGCACTGGAACTCGGTTTATACATCAAATACGCAATAAACATAGGGAGTCATTATAATGGATAATTACCGTATCTCCTACTTATCTTTCGTAGTATGCAGATTAACCGATCGAAATTTTGCACCCTTTCGAGAATTGATCTGCATACTACAAAAGATAAGTAGGAGATACGGTAATTATCCATTATGGTGATTCGCTATGTTTATTGCATACTTCATGTGTAAATCGAGTTCCAGTGCAAGGTGCCTATACACTTTACACTAATTAAATGTTTTTGTTAAATCACGAGTTTAAAAAAACTCGGTAAAAAATATTTCGTGGTTACTCTGACACAATGAGCCAGATGCGTCGTAAAATACTGGTAACTGTGACTCTTTTTATATCTTAACACACAACTAATCTAAACAAAATGAGTCAGAATCACGTTGATTATATACCGATTGTGACTCTTTATGTCTGAGTAACGACGATTTACTTCACAACGTAGTTTGATTGTTCGAAGCTCCAAGCGAACGCGGTACTATTTTTTGTATTTTTTTAAGAATGCTTAAAGCTATAGATTATTTTATAAAATATTTTGCAAACAATTTTTAAGACACTTAATTTTTAAGACGCTAATTAACAACAACAACAAACGTCCTATAAATACGAATATAGTAATTTAAAACGTATTTCATGTTTAAACTTAAAATCGCTCATTTAATAGGTGAGTTCCGAGGGTAAGTCCTTTTTAAATGACCGCATCCACGAAGTATGATATCAGAGGGTGGGAACTAAGTGATCTTCCTACACTCCAATATTATGCTGCGGAGCTCCAGTTCGGAAAAAGAGTTCCACTCTAAAGGGAGAGAGTTCGGAGCTCCGCTTTTAAATGAAAAATCCTGAACTTATTTATGGTTGAATATTATATCTGGGTGATCTTGTAAATTTGAATTTGTAGAGAGACATGAGCGAATCAAATAAAATTTTCCGGTTATAACGTTAATCGACCAAAGTCACATAAGGAATAGTTTGCATACAACAGCATTAAATTTTCAATACATCCTTTAAAATTTTGAGTTCAGTACAATCGTAGTACACTCAAGACTGGTTCATACTTATGTAAAAACGTTCTTTGGACTTCTAAAGGATGTTTTTACATAAGTATGAGCCAGCCTTTGCTGTATGTACGATGATTGTTTTTTGGTAAAAATAACTGAACTCAAATTCCAAAAGATGTATTACAAATTTATTTCTGTTGTATGCAAATTAATCCTTATGCGTGACTTTGGTCGATTAGAATGCATACTTTTTTTTATTTAGACCTTTTAAAAATGCATTTTTGTTCCAAATTAAGTATTTTGGTAAATACTTAATGTGGTATTTAATTTTTTATATTAAACCGTTTTTGCTGAAAGTTTTCAATGGTTTTATTGCTAAATAGCCGATTCAACACTGCAAATCATCGAGATCAGCTAGCTTCGATTTGCCCAAAAGCTCGAAATATGTTCTACGCTATTCTATGTGAATTTTTAGAACCATTTTTAGATTTTTTAATAGGTTTTAACAATACAATAATGAAATTTTGGGCGATTTCCTCGTAAAATTATTTATTTTGACGTTTCGAAACCACGTCGGTTTTCTTCTTCAGAACGGACAGATTATTTAAAATTATTTATTTATTTTTATTTATTTAAAATTATTTATTTTGACGTTTATTTATTTTGAATTTATTTATTTATTTATTTATTTATTTAAAATTATTATTATTTATTTTATTTATTTAAAATTATTTATTTTGACGTTTATTTATTTTTATTTATTTATTTATTTATTTTTATTTATTTAAAATTATTTATTTTTGACGTTTCGAAACCACGTCGGTTTTCTTCTCAGAACGCACAAATTTCTTACGATCGAATTAAAGGTTTTAAAAATATTTAAACAAAATTACTTATGGCACTATTTAATTTTTAATATAATTAGAACAAAAATAGGACGTAGCTCCGATCCGATGTTTTGGAATTTGAAATTTTGGGCGATTTCCTCGTAAAATTATTTATTTTGTAAAAATATTTCGTAATGTTTTGTAAAAATAAAAATAAATATTTCGTAATGTTTTGTAAAAATAAAAACAAAAATAAATAAAAAATAAAAAATAAAAATAAAAATAAAAAAAAATAAAAAAATAAAAAATAAAAAATAAAAATAAAAATAAATATTTCATAATAAATAAATAAATATAAATATTTAAATAAATAAATAAATAAATATAAATAAATAAAAATATTTATTTAAATAAATAAATAAATAAATAAATAAATAATAAATAAATAAATAAAATAAATAAATATAAATAAATAAATATAAATAAATAAATATAAATAAATAAATATAAATAAAAATAAATATAAATATAAATAAATAAATAAAATATAAATAAATAAATATAAATAAATAAAATAATAAATAAATATAAATAAATAAAAAAATATATATAAATATATAAATAAATAAATATAAATATATAAAAATATAAATTTAAAAAAAAATAAATAAATAAATAAATATAAATATTTAAAAATAAAAATAAAAAAAATAAATATAAATAAAAAAATTAAAAATAAAAATAAATATAAATATTTCGTAATGTTTTGTAAAAATAAAAATATTTCGTAAAATTATTTCGTAATGTTTTGGAATTTGAAATTTTGGGCGATTTCTTCGTAAAATTATTTATTTTGACGTTTCGAAACCACGTCGGTTTTCTTCTTCAGAACGGACAGATTTCTCACGATTGAATTAAAGGTTTTAAAAATATTTAAACAAAATTACTTATGGCACTCTTTAATTTTTAATATAATTAGAACAAAAATAGGACGTAGCTCCGATCCGATGTTTTGGAATTTGAAATTTTGGGCGATTTCCTCGTAATGTTTTGGAATTTGAAATTTTGGGCGATTTCCTCGTAAAATTATTTATTTTGTAAAAATATTTCGTAATGTTTTGTAAAAATAAAAATAAATATTTCGTAATGTTTTGTAAAAATAAAAATAAAAATAAATAAAAAATAAAAAATAAAAATAAAAATAAAAATAAATAAAAATAAAAAATAAAAATAAAAATAAATATTTCATAATAAATAAATAAATATAAATATTTAAATAATAAATAAATAAATATAAATATATAAAAATATTTATTTAAATAAATAAATAAATAAATAAATATAAATAAATAAATTAAATAAATTAAATAAATTAAATATAATTAAATATAATTAAATAATTAAATTAATTAATTAATTAATTAAATTAATTAATTAATTAATTAAAATAATAAATAAATATAAATAAATAAATTAAATAAATTAAATAAATAAATATAAATATTTAAAAATATTTATTTAAATATTTAAATAATAAATAAATAAATATAAATATTTAAAAATAAAAATAAAAAATAAAAAAATAAAAATAAAAATAAAAATAAATATTTCGTAATGTTTTGTAAAATAAAAATATTTCGTAAAATTATTTCGTAATGTTTTGGAATTTAAAATTTTGGGCGATTTCCTCGTAAAATTATTTATTTTGACGTTTCGAAACCACGTCGGTTTTCTTCTTCAGAACGGACAGATTTCTTACGATTGAATTAAAAGTTTTAAAAATATTTAAACAAAATTACTTATGGCACTCTTTAATTTTTAATATAATTAGAACAAAAATAGGACGTAGCTCCGATATTTAAACAAACAAAAATATTTTAACAAAAATATCCGATATTTAACAAAAATATTTTAACAAAAATATTTAAACAAAAATATTTAAACAAAAATATTTAACAAAAATATTTAAACAAATATCCGATATTTAAAAAAAAATATTTAAAAACAAATATCCGATATTTAAAAAATATCCGAATATTTAACAAAAATATTTTAACAAAAATATTTAAACAAAAATATTTAAACAAAAATATTTAACAAAAATATCCGATATTTTAACAAAAATATTTAAACAAAATTACTTATGGCACTCTTTAATTTTTAATATAATTAGAACAAATATAGGACGTAGCTCCGATCCGATGTTCCCGGAGTTTCCCCGTAGCCCAGGGAAACATGACGAGGAACATGACCATACATGGGCACGGGGGGGGGGGGGGGGTTGGGGGGTTAACCCTCCCCCAAATTCTGAGAAGGGGGGTTTAACCCCCCCCCCCCCACTCAGAAGTGGGGGGGGGGGAGAAAAAGTTAACCCCCCCAATTTTGGAAAAATGAAGAAAAAAATGTCTTTAAAATGACTTCTAACTGCCTCCAAACTTAAGTTTTAAGGTCAAAATGAATGTTTTAAGCAATAAAAAGCTCAAAAATGCAATAAAAAGGGCTTTTTGACCTAAAATTAGCGTTTTTTACCTATTTTTCTTTCAAAATCGAAAAACGATATGGGTAAAATGCACTCCAGAAAAAAAAAACAATATGGGTATTTTGCGTTTCTCGGATTTTAACCCCCCCCCCCCCCTAATTTGGGGTTTAACCTCCCGCTCCGGACCAACTTGCCCATGTATGAACATGACTGCTTAGTATTTTTCATTATATGCGACTGATGCCACTCTGTTTCTTATTTTTGACTTACGTTGTTGAGATCAAATACGATGAAAACCTTTTTTTGTTTTTTTAGTCTTACGAATGGCCAAGATATTGGCCCCAGTTACACGCGAAACAGCCAATTAGCGACAAACTGGGAGAGCGGCAGAAAGCAATGCGCAACCTCTTCAGACCAGGTGGATTCAGAGGGATTCTCGGAATATAAATTTTGCACCACGACAACATGTATTTTTTGTTATAAAAATATCAATAAATTTTTACACCGAATAAATTATGAATTGAAATATTTAGACTTTACAAAAAATATAAAAATTTTTGTGGTGGCTTTTGAAAATACAAAATATACCAGAAAAAAATTGTACACAAATTATACTTAAAAACAGCATTCCTAATACATAGGCACCTTGCACTGGAACTCAGTTTATACATGAAGTATGCAATAAACATAGCGAGTCACCATAATGGATAATTACCGTATCTCCTACTTATCTTTTGTAGTATGCAGATCAATCTCGAAAGCGCGCGAAATTTCGATCGGTTGATCTGCATACTACAAAAGATAAGTAGGAGATACGTTAATTATCCATTATGGTGACTCGCTATGTTTATTGCATACTTCATGTATAAACCAAGTTCCAGTGCAAGGTGCCTATACAATTATTACGATAAAATTTAAATTTTATGGTTTTGTTATGCTCCGGAAAAATTCCCGGAGCTTTTTCCTAATTTTCAGTATAAAGTAGTAATGATGTTCCTATCCTGCAATATCATGCTCCGGATCTCCGGCCATTTAAAACGGAGAAAGCTCCGGAGCTCCGCCCCTTAAATAAGCGATTTGAGGCTTATTTAAGCTTGAAATATGTTTTAAACTACTTGCACTCCATATTTGTATTTTTAGGAGTATTTTATTTGAAGATAAATCAATTTTTCAAAAAATTTAGTTTACAAAAAAATTTTCACAAAATAATCTATGCCATTACTCTTTAATTATTCATGAAATTAGTATCAAAATAAAGCGGAGCTCCAGAGCTCCTAAAAGCGGACCTCCTATGAACATCACTAGTATAAAGCTGTTCAGGTTAATTTAAAAAAAAAGCTATATAATACTCTGGCTCTCTATGACTAGGTGCTTGTTTATACTTTTAACCGTAAGGACGGGGTACCTGAATTGGGAAAAACCGTTTAACCTGCCTCCATCGGAAATTTTGCTGCCTCCTACCTGCCCCCTACCTGCCTCCTACCTGCCTCCTACCTGCCTCCATCGGAAATTTTGCTGCCTCCTACCTGCCTCCTACCTGCCTCCTACCTGCCTCCATCGGAAATTTTGCTGCCTCCTACCTGCCTCCTACCTGCCTCCATCGGAAATTTTGCTGCCTCCTACCTGCCTCCTACCTGCCTCCATCGGAAATTTTGCTGCCTCCTACCTGCCTCCATCGGAAATTTTGCTGCCTCCTACCTGTCTCCGAGGCAGTTTTAGCTAGTGTTGTAAAAAGTATTGATTTTGGATTATTTTAAGTAAAAGTAAAAGTAATTTGAAAAATTTTAATTTAAGTAAAGTAAGAGTAAAAGTAATTTGTGATTTTTTAATTTAAGTAAAGTAAAAGTAAAAGTAATGGTCAAAATTTTATTTAAGTAAAGTAAAAGTAAAAGTAAGACCTAATTTTTTAAGTAAAAGTAAGAGTAAAAGTATAATAAAAGTTATTTTGAAATGGAGCAAAACGCTGGTTTGTGGAGCTCCAGACTCTTGTTGTAAAGTTATTTTGCTAATTTTATGCATAAATTATCATTTTAATAAGTTTTTTGGCAAAATAAACGGTTTTAGCGTGTTAGCGGTTTAAAAAATTATTTTTTGTCATTCACTTTACAACAAGCCTTTAAGGGAATCTACCCATTAAAATTACTTAAATTTTACTTAAATTAATTTAAGTATTTGCAGAGGAAAATCCGAGTAAGAGTAAAAGTAAAAGTATTTGAAATTTCAAAAGTCGAGTAAGAGTAAAAGTAAAAGTAATTGAATTTTCAAAAGTCGAGTAAAAGTAAAAGTAAAAGTAATCCAAAATCCATTACTTTTATTACTTTAAGTAAAAGTAAAAGTAACTTTTTACAACACTAGTTTTAGCTGCATCCTACCTGCCTCCTACCTGCCTCCTAACCTGCATATGCTTGAACGTAGGTGGCAGGGTCACCTGCCTCCTAACCTGCATATGCTTCAACATAGGAGCAGGGTCACCTGCCTCCGAGGCAGTTTTACCTGCCTTCACCGTGCCTCCTGGCAGCCTCCCACGCAGTTTTACCTGCCTCCTACCTGTCTCCAGTCCTCCGGAGGTAGGTTCAAAAGCCGTCCTTACCGAGTTAAGCAATTTTAAAGACAACAGTTTTTCAGGTGACAGAATCCAACAGCTCCTTTGGTAAAAATAGCTTGTCCAATATAAAATTTTCTAAAAATTTTAGTTTTTTTAATAGCTCAAATCATTAAACTATTACCTGGACAATAAGCTTTTCAATGATACCTAAGTTAACGTTATTCGTTTTGTGGTTCAAGGTACTTACCCTATTCAGTAAAAATAGACTGTCCAGCATAAAATGGCCGTGTAAATTTTTTCAATAATTTAACCTGCTTTCGAAATTGCCCGAACCCCGAACTATAACTTTTTAGTAATATGTATCTTATTTAACCTATGATCTTTTATTTCTTGTTGTTGACGAGCGCCCTTTCGTTCTTTAACAAAAAAAAACTGTTTTCAAACTAGTGTTGTAAAAAGTTACTTTGAGCAAGAATATATAACACAAGAGAATGTCCGACTGTGCACTAAATTTTTGATCAAAATTTCGCGAGAAAAGTCGCAATTTCAAATTCGTGTGCAACTTTTCTCGCAAGAATCCGCCTTTTCTGTTAGTTTTACCGCGCTGCGATTTTTAACACAGTATTAGTTTTCTCGCAGTGGGGACTGCGACTTCTTTTGCACTCTATGCTGCTGTCACAACTCCCGCTGTGTTAATGTTTCAGAAATATGACGTCTTATAAATACGAGTTGTAATGTAACACTGTCGAGCGATGGTGTAACGCAGCACGTCAGTCAATGAGGTACTGAGGCTGGAGATTACAGGTTCAAGTCCTGTATCGCTCATTTTTCAGCCAAAAAAAAGCTAAAAACAGCAAATTGTTTCACATTCTTTTTTTCAAAAACTCAATTATTTGGCCTCATATTTCTGGACGTTACATTTGGTGAGCAATACACGTCCATTGGTACACCACATATGTGCCCTTGCTCGCCTTGCCGTGAGCGGAAGGTCGAAACTAGGGTTAGCTCTAAGGAGCAGGGCGTGGACTAGTGGTGGACGTGTGGCTCGGACCTTATATGGTTGTCAGATTGGAAGGCTGCGCGCTTCAATCTTGATGGGAAGGTGTCACAACTCCCGCTGTGTTAATGTTTCAGAAATATGACGTCTTATAAATACGAGTTGTAATGTAACACTGTCGAGCGATGGTGTAACGCAGCACGTCAGTCAATGAGGTACTGAGGCTGGAGATTACAGGTTCAAGTCCTGTATCGCTCATTTTTCAGCCAAAAAAAAAGCTAAAAACAGCAAATTGTTTCGCAATCTTTCTTTCAAAAACTCAATTTATTCGGCCTCATATTTCTGGACGTTACACTGCTTTAGTCGCACTGCGATTATTTTCGCATTGCGAGTCTGGCTGCACAACAAAAAAAAAATAATAACAAAGCGGAGCAAAAATTTTGTAATTAAAGGAATAAAATTCGTTTTTTTACTTTAAAATGTCAAAACTTTTTAGTTTTAATGAAATAAACTCAATTTCCAACGTTTTAAATTTAAATAAAGCTAGATTTGAAGTGTTTTACTCCATTGAAAATGACTACCGGCGTCTGTATTTGTTGTTGTGCAGCCAGACTCGCAGTGCGAAATTAATCGCAGTGCGACTAAAGCAGCGAAGAGTGCAAAAGAAGTCGCAGTCACCACTGCGAGAAAACTAATACTGTGTTAAAAATTGCAGCGCGGGAAAACTAGCAGAAAATGACGGATTTTTGCAAGAAAAGTCGCACATGAATTCGAAAGTGCGACTTTTCTCGCAAAATTTGGGTCAAAAATTTAGCGTAGTCGGTCGGACATTCTATTGTCTTATTATTATATTCTTGCTTCTACTTAAACTAATAAAAGTGATGGATTTTGAATTACTTTTAGTTGACTTTTAAATTTCACTTTACTTTTACTCTGGACCTACCTAGCATAACAAAAATTGGGTCGACGGTCATACCACGAAACAAAGTTCCTCTCAAAAAAAATGCATTTTTTTGTATTATTTTTGAAACTGAAAATACTATATACTAGTGTTGTAAAAAGTTACTTTTACTTTTACTTAAAGTAATAAAAGTAACGGATTTTGGATTACCTTTACTTTTACTTTTACTCGACTTTTGAAATTTCAATTACTTTTACTTTTACTCTTACTCGACTTTTGAAATTTCAAATACTTTTACTTTTACTCTTACTCGGATTTTCCTCTGCAAATACTTAAATTAATTTAGGTAAAATTTAAGTAATTTGAAAGGGTAAATTCCCCATGGGTTTTTTGTAAAGTAAATGGCAAGAGAACATTTTTTAAGCCACTAACACGCTAAAACCATTTATTTTGACTAAAAACTTATTAAAATGATAATTTATACATAAAATTAGCAAAAGAACTTTGAAACAGAGCTTTGGAGCTCCAAAAACCGGTGTTTTGCTCCGTTCAAAATTACTTTTATTATACTTTTACTCTTACTTTTACTTAAAAAAATAGGTCTTACTTTTACTTTTACTTTACTTAAATAAAATTTTGACCATTACTTTTACTTTACTTAAATTAAAAAATTACAAATTACTTTTACTCTTACTTTACTTAAATTAAAATTTTTTAAAATATTTTTACTTTTACTTAAAATAATCCAAAATCAATACTTTTTACAACACTACTATATACAAATAAAACATCTACTTGATAAATTTTAGTGGTATTTTTGTATTTAATTAAGCATTACAAAATGTTTTTTTCTGATTAACAAAAAATTTACATATGAGAAACCTTAGTTACGCTTAATATAGCTCTAAATAATGGCCAAAAGTTAACAAAAATACTAGAAATTGTTGTAATATAGTTGTTTAATCTCCGGTTTTCGAAAAAAATTGTAAAAATTATTGGTTTCATAACTAATTCTGATTTCGCGGCGGGACCGCAGACCCAAATTTTTGTAATGCTAGGTAGGTTCCCTTACTCGACTTTGGAAATTTAAATTATTTTAACTTTCCTGAAAATACTTAAATTAATTTAAGTAAATTTTAAGTAATTTTAAGGAGTAGATTTCCTACGGGATTATTGTAAAGTGAATGGAAGAAAAAACTTATTTAAGCCGCTAACACCATTAATTTAGATTAGTGATGAATGTTCCTACCCACCAATCTCAAGCTCCGAAGCTCCGGCCATTTAAAGCGGAGGGAGCTCCCGAGCTCCACCCCTTAAATTAGCGATTTTAAGCTTATTTAAGTTTAAAATACATTTAGAGCTATTTTATTTGGATTTGTAATACTATTTCTAGCGTTTTAAATAAGTTTTGAAAAAAAATTAATTTTTCAAAAAAATTTTGACAAAATTATCTTTAAAATCTCTCCTTAATTATTCATAAACTTAGTACAAAAATAGGGCAGATCTCCGGAGCTCCTAAAAGCGGAGCTCCGCTCCGGGAACATCACTTATTTAGCTAAAAAATTTATTAAAATGAAAATTTATACATAAAATTTACATAAAACACTTTAACTGCAATACGTAACTGAACGTAC
>JASAMX010027602.1:0-30803 GCA_030248175.1 Microlaimidae sp. YZB2_3 | reverse complement strand
TGTATGCCTTTTTACATGCATGGCAGTTAGAGCAGTTCATTTAGAGCTCATGAGTGATATGTCGGCTGACTGTTTTCTAATGGGTCTTAGACGATTTATCAGTCGAAGAGGTACACCAAATGAAATTATATCAGACAACGCAATTCAATTTAAATTGACAAAAAAGACATTGGAAAAAGCCTGGGAAGAAGTTACCAGCTCACCACAAGTGCAAGACTATGCTGCAAACCAGAAAATTTCCTGGAATTTTATTGATTGAGGATGCCCCCTGGATGGGAGGTTTTTATGAAAGACTGGTAGGGCTAGTTAAGCGGGCTCTGAGAAAAACACTGGGACGCATACCACCAACAAGAATTGAGTTACAAACGTCGTACCTTGCTTGAAATTGAAGCAACACTAAATTCAAGACCGCTCATTTATGTGGGAAAAGATTTTGAATCTGGAACAGTCATTACTCCCTGGTGATTTTCTATGTTTGAACACCAAGCGAATGGCTGAACCCTTTGTTAATTAAGATACAGAAAAAGATCCTGATTTTCAACGGGTTCAAAGTTCAGCAAAGACTTTATTGGAATCTTGGAAAAAAGAACACCGTTTACTAGACCAATTTTGGAAGAGCTGGCGCGACGACTACCTTCAAAGCCTTTGTGAAAGGATGCAGCAAAATCATTCACAGAGTCGAATAGTCAACCACGAATTACCAAAGGTGGGTCAGACAGTTATATTAAAAGAGCTTACTCCGCGGTGTACTTGGAAAAAAGCAAGAATTATAAAGTTCCGTCCCAGTTCTGATAATGTTCCTAAAGCTGCTGAAATTCTTCTTCCAAACAAGCATAAGCTCTGGCGTCCTTTGAATTTGTTATATCTTCTTGAAGCGGAGTTCAAATTAGCTGCACAAGTTAATGATGATGATGACAAACAAAGTTCTGCCAATCAACAAAGTTCTGATTTATTTATAAACAGTCCCTTAAATGACGACATTGATAAAAAATTGCCATGATCGAAACGGGGTGCAGCTGTTCAGGCTCGCCAGAAGCTTAAAGAACTACTGAACTCAGAAGAGGAAAGTTGAAATATTTGATTATTTTTGTTTGTTTTTTTTATGGTGGAAATTCAATTCAAATTTTTTGATGTGGTCATGTTCTCATAGTCAATCAAACTTGTAAAATTCTTTAATAAAAGACAAACATTTCAATAATTCGTCTATTCAGAGAAAAACCATGGGAAGATGATAATCACGTTGGGAGTGTCGCGAATGCGAAAGAATATTCTTAATAACATTTAAATTCTTAAAAAAACTATTATTTTTTGTATTTCTTAATTATTCTTATTATTAAAAAAATGTTTTTTTTTTAATTGACGCAATAGTGAGGCCAGTTAGGTGTAGCGCACAGTGAATATCTACTTCCCGTTCAGTGCCCCTCGTTATTTCACTGCACCAGTATAATGCCCGCTCCTACAAAATGAACGGCGCAGGAAGTTGATAGGCTCTGTGCGTTTTGAACGTAGTGTTGTTATAATGTAATGTAAAAGGCGGTTGCAACCGCAAGAGTTTTTGCTAATGAAACTGAATAAATTGTTTCTTAATGTTGTTTATTTGAAATAAATAATTATTATAAACATATTTTGGTGGGAGTGTGTTTTTTTTTTTTGTGGTTGGTTTTTTTTTTTTTGCGTTTTTTGTTTTCTCCTGTGTCCGGGGGCGGGCATACGGGGGATGGGGGGACGCATTCTCCGTAGCGACCCTGCTTTCCTTTCCGCCTGCCGGTTTGCTAAATATGATCTATTTTGCTTACTGCTTTTTTATTTTAATATTGTTATTGATTTTGTAATAAATCTTTTTTTGCGGGGGCGGCAATAAAGGGGGGACGGGGGCAATTCCAAGAGCGCTCCGGCATTTAAATTTATTTCGACTGTGCCGGTCTGAAATATGATCTAATTTATGCTTAAACCGCTTTTTTAATTTTAAAATAATTATTTATTGAGTTTTTAAAAACGGTATATAAACAGAATGCCCTGGGGCTCCCCTAAACGCCCGCGCTCGGCACCCCCTAGCGCCCCCCTGGGGGGTCAAATTAAAAAACGGAGGTCGGATTTGTAATCAGGACCTACAAAAACCGCCAAAAACGTGTTTTGAGGTGGTTTTGAGGTAAAACTGGTATATAGTCAGAATGCCCCCAAGAGGAGTGGGTGCACCCCCCTAGCGCCCCCCCGGGGGGTCAAATCGAAAAACGGAGATTTGATTCGTAATCAGGACCTACGAAAACCCCCGAGTATGTGTTTTGAACTGGTTTTGAGGTAAAACTGGTAAATAATCAGAATGCCCCCCAATTGGGGGGTTGCACCCCCTAGCGCCCCCCGGGAATCAAATCGAAAAACGGAGGTCGGATTCGTAATCAGGACCTACGAAAACCCCTGAGTATGTGTTTTGAGGTGGTTTTGAGATAAACTGGTATATAGTCAGAATGCCCCCCAAGGGGGAGGTTTCACCCCCCTAGCGCCCCCCCCCGGGTGGTTGAATCGAAAAACGAAGGTCGGAATCGTAATCAGGACCCCCCGAAAACGTGTTTTGGGGAAAATCGGCGAAAATTTTGCAACTGTATCGTTCTACCTTAAAAAGAATTAAGAATCTTAAGAAAAAAAAAGAAGAATTCTTAAAAAGAATCTTAAGAAAAAAAATCTTGAAAAGAATTTTAAAAATAAGATACATAGGAATACAAAAATATTAAAAAAATATTGTCAAAATGTTAAAGGAATTTTGAAAATTTTGCAACTGTATCGTTCTACCTTAAAAAGAATTAAGAATCTTAAGAAAAAAAAGAAGAATTCTTAAAAAGAATCTTAAGAAAAAAAATCTTGAAAAGAATTTTAAAAATAAGATACATAGGAATACAAAAATATTAAAAAAAATATTGTCAAAATGTTAAAGGAATTTTAAAAATATAAAAACATATTTTTAAATTTTTTTTATTAAATAAAATAGGATAAAATAAAATACGCGACGCCACCGGCGCTGTGGTAAATAAAGAGAAAAATACCTCTGCTATAAAGAACCTCAAATAAGCCAACTGGCTCACGCATTCCTTGGCTGGCTTGTTTCGCAATATATACCCGCGCTGCTATAAAGAACCTGTTTGTTACTTTGCGCACTCTCGGCCGCTTTATAGAAACCCCGGTGGGCTAAGGTCACTCATCGCGCATACTTTCACTGGCTTGTTTCCGCACCTCTGCTATAAAGAACCTCAAATAAGCAAACTGGCTCACGCATTCCTTGGCTGGCTTGTTTCGCAATATATACCCGCGCTGCTATAAAGAACCTGTTTGTTACTTTGCGCACTCTGGGCCGCTTTATAGAAACCCCGGTGGGCTAAGGTCACTCATCGCGCATACTTTCACTGGCTTGTTTCCGCAATCTCCCTGGCTAATTAAGCTTCCGCGTGCGCGATTGGGGTATAAAGGAAACGCGGAGTGAGGCCGCTTACACAGGAAGTTTTAATTCAATCGCCCCTGGTCGGAAATCGCCCTCCGCGACGTCCGGTTTTTTTAACGTAAATAACCCATTTTTTATAATGAATTTGGAGGGTGGAAATTTCGCTCAAATTTTCCGCAGGGATAGGAGGAGTGCGAAAAGTTTTAACGTGAAGAAGAATTATGAGCGAAAAGTTATAAAAAATCCTTCTCAAAGAAAAAAATTAAAAATGCCAAGCTCAAAGAAAAAAATTAAAAATGCCAAGGACGGACAACAGGACAACAGGACGCCTCCCAACTTAAAAACGCATTGCGCAATTATAAGGTAGATGTGGTAATAACCATTCATTGTGTAAACTCTATTAACAGACCACAAGATGAAATTTGCATAAACTTCAGTAAGTATATGAACCCAGAAGTCTCATTTGTGCATAAAAATGTTACAAAAAATAAGCAAAATATAAATAATACAAAAGAATTTAATGCATAAAACGCTTAAGAATAAAAATTAAATACAAATAGACACAATTAGAAGACATAATGACCCATTATGAGTTAAAACATTAATCCTAATATAGAATAATGTTATAAGTCAAAAATTTTGGTTGAGAATGTAAGGATAAAATGTAATCAAATGAATTTTATTATATTCCTGGAAGAAAAACCCAGATCCGGCCAAGATCCGGTTTTAAAAAAAAAGATCCGGCTGGACCGGGGCTGGAACTCACCAACATTGGCCGTCCAGATTTTTAAAATCCTAAAAAATAAAATTCGATAAATCTCAAATAAATCGAAAACGAATGTGTTTTGTTAAATGAAATTGTAAAAAGCAGTAGTGCGAAAAATAATCTATGTAGATTTTACAAAAAAATTAATGTATTCTATGGTTAAACAGACAAGAGATTCTTAACTCCTTGTGTGTTTTGGTAAAAAAAACCAAACACCAAATTTCGAAATTCAATATTAAATGTGCTCGAAATCCATCAGTTTTGTCAAATTTTTGGAAAATATATTAGAAAAAACGTGTTTCATAGATAATTAGAGGATGAAAATTTTATTTGCGAATTTATTTCACGATTATTATAATATATTATTTTTATATTTTGAAAATGAAACGTGTGAAATGAAGAGAAAATTGAAAATTTCAAACGTGTTTCAAAAATCGATTTGATTAATTGGTGAATGTTTATTAATTACTGGTTTCTAGGCCAATTCTGACTTTAATTTGTAGCGTTTAAAAGTAAATAACTTTCTAATTTAGGAAATAAATTATGGTTTTTTTAGTCAAAAACGATTTTTAAACTTAGGCATTTTTTAAGGCTGGTGGTAGCTAATTTTTTGTTAAACTTTTCCTTATTCAAAACTAAGTTCCTGTTTAAATTTTCCAAAAGCCTGCTAATTTAAAGTATTCGCGAATTTTTTATCCAATATTTTTTGATTTTTATAATCAAAACGCATCAAAATTTGCCAATTTCTTATCGATTAAAAAAATTAAATGGTTCTAGATTTTATAATTGAATTCTGAAATTTGGTGTTTGGTTTTTTTTACCAAAACACACAAGGAGTTAAGAATCTCTTGTCTGTTTAGACCATCGAATACATTAATTTTTTTGTAAAACCTACATAGATTATTTTTCGCACTACTGTTTTTCACAATTTCATTCAACAAAACACATTCGTTTCCGATTTATTCGAGATTTATCGAATTTTATTTTTTAGGATTTCAAAAATCCGGACGGCCAATGTTGGTGAGTTCCAGCCCACCCGGGCCTCTCGTAAGAAAACCCGGGCCTCTTATAAGAGGCTGACGAAAAAGTTCAAATCATTATATCTCGCTTGATACTTTGAATTAACTCATGATTTATATAAATCAAATAGATCTCATTCTTTTCTATCCATCTATATTTTCAGTTTTAAATTTACTCCGGAATTTGGCGAGATATTTGTCTTTTTCCTTACGAGAGGCTGGAAGCGCGTTACGAGAGGCTGTTACGAGAGGCTAAGTTAACGCACGCCGACCAAACAGTTTTTCCAAAAAAATCCGGATATAAAAGCGGACGTTCCGGATATGAAAACAAAAGGACCACAGAAGACTGGACGAAAAACTAATTTTAATTTGATTCGCACAATGTGTGGATGCAGTTTTCTTCGGTTTTCTCCGTAAAATATAATACCTAAATATAGGGACTCAAAAATAATTTTGAAATATAAAATAAACGTCTAAATATAACCAAAGCTTTTTTCATGAAAGTGGATTTTGTTGTGTAAACTTTTTGCTTCGCTATAAAGCTATGTTTTTTCAACAATTACAGCGTGCATTTCACAATGATCATAAAGTGACATACAAATTTAAACTATTTAGACTTAGAAACCAACTATTTTTACAGAAGATTTCATTAAAAAACATAAAGAAGTAGATATTGAGGTCCATTTATATTGTTATATGGAATTTTTCTGTTCTTAAGTTAAAAATCGATAAATAAAAAGCCCTAATCTTGCTGGTATTATTTGTTTATCCCTTTATCGTTATTCAATTCAAAAAATCATGTTTAAAACGCAGGAAATGATGCGTATTACTAAATTTTGCTGTTTTTTTTTGTGCGACCGTCGGGGAGGTACGATTTTTTTCTATGTAAAGCGTGCCTATTATCAGAAAAGGCTTAATTCTATTCAATATGCAAAAATGTCAAATGTTTAAACTTTCAATTAAATTCTGTAATTCCGAAACTATATCCAAGTTTTCTTTCCATATATGTTTAATGCAAGTTATATGATGTGCAAACGTTCGACAATTAATTAGTTGGTAAATTCTCGTAAGAACTAAAATCGTTACAGTGTTGTTTAGTTTGCATAAGCATAGGTAGCACGCAGCTGATTGGTCGATTAGTATAAGATAACTAGTATACGTTTAGCATTTTTGTGCCTTTTTCAATCAAACAATTAAGTTGACTTAACCGTTGTGATCTCCGTCCCGGTTACGTGAAATTTAAGCATTATAATAAAATAAATTGATTGTGTTAATTAATCCACAATTTGTTTTGCTTATCTACTGCGAGTTACTGTTTATTTTCTTTTATTAAAATTCGTAATTGCAGGAGCAGCCCAAGTATACTCTTTAACATTAAATTCTTAAATCTCAAATAAGTAATATTGAAGTCTGGAAAATGCGTTCAAAATTATCAACTCCTGTTATTTTTTGGCAGACTGCACAGTCATACAGAACGTTATGAGCACCATCAGCTGCGCATTCGCCTTGTTCAAGTTATTTAGTGCCTTTAACTCGAATCGTAAAGCGGCCTCGGACCGGGCTGGAGATTTCGGGATTTTTTTGGGATTTTTTTTGGGATTTTGGGATTAAAGCTAGAGGTATTTAAGAGCGAGGAAGAACGGGGCTACGGAACTTCTCCTCCATTGGTTAATCATTTATTATTATTCAATAAATGGGGTATAAAAATTTACTTATTATTCAGTCAATCGGAGCTTAAATTTAAATTTAAAAATTTAAATTTTGGAGCTTTACTTTGTGTTTTTTTTTCAAATGTAAAAACCAAAATGTTCGTTACAAACGTCTTTAAAAAAAAAAACAAACTTTTTTAGTGCAGATCTGTAAGCGGTTCAAAATTTTTTTACGGCCTATCAGAATTTTTGGCCCGGCTCAACCGGACCCTACAATTTTTAGCTTAACATGTCCTAGCCCCTAGATAAAAAAACTTAAAGCACTATAAAAAAGGTTTTCATCCCTTTGCCCGACCCGCCAGAACTAAAAATCTGTGCCCAGCCTGCACCGCCAATTTAGTTGGTGCGGTCCGCGGGCCGGCAGAACCCACTCCCAACCTTGGTTTGTGACACAGTGAGAGAACGTACCGCTTGCATACTAAAGGTCCCTGGATCGAATCCCGACTGAGACAACCTTCGTTGTGATAATATATTAATTGTGTTATGTGTAGTATTTGGTTGCGCGGTTAGTGACGAGTAACATCAGCCTTGCGTATTCTGCTGTATTCAAAAATAAAAATAATAACATTTTCAAAGCTAGTATCGCGGTGCGATTGAGCCCAGCGGCCCCGCGCCCACTATAATTAGAGAATGTGGTAAATTCTGGGATTCAGTGTTTTCTCCTTCTTTTTTTAATATTAAAAATATTAGAATATTTTTAATATTCATCCTTCGATTTGTTAAATATAAAAGTAAGCTATTGAAAAGCCGAGAGAAATACAAACCTTTTTTGTTTTGATTTTTCTTATTCGTTTATTGATCAAAATATTGATTTTGAATTATTAAAAATCAAAACAAACTTCTAAAAATACAAGAAGAACTTTCTGGCAACAAAATTTTTTTTAAAGTCTTGTACAGATCAGACAGCAGACAGGAACTAAAGCAAATTGCACACCAAAAACTAGTCTTGAAATTTTTAACTTGAAAATAAACTTCAATTTTGTTAGGTAAGTACTGAAAAAACATAGCAACAAATAGGCACAATTTATTTTGTTTAGAATCAATTGCATTATTGTGGGTAGCCCTGAAACCCACTTAAAATTTGGGGGGTTCCTGGGGTCGGATACACCCTACCCTAAAATTTGACAGGTTGCCCTTCTATGTTTACAACACTTATTTTTTACTATTCATTTACTTTTTTATCATTTTAAAGCTTTTTTTTAGAATTTTTAGTGCATAATTATATGATTATAGTGATTTTACCCCCTTACCGTCTCCCCATAGATGCTTTTTGAGATATAACATCGGGGTATGACCCTCCCTTACTCAGATTACTGTCTTTAGGTCAAACACATATGGTTGAATTGAATCTCAGCAGCTTTCTCCGCAACATTTTAAATTTTTTAATATGGGTTTGAAAAACATTATTTTCTAAACCAGAAAATTTAGGCAATTAAGGTTAAAAGCCACTGCTACGTCTAGTCATTATTTAGAAGCTTCGCCAATTTATAATACTTATTAAACGTTAGAAACCTGAAAAATAAGTTTGAAAACACTCATAAGACGATACATGTAAAAACGATTGAAAAAGGAGCTGTGGAACGTTCTTTGTTTTATTTGGCCAAAGCACCAGACAGTAAATGATAATTCGTATATAATATAATACTCGTTGGTAAAGATCGGTGTTAAATTATTAATATATTTACAAAACACTAAAATGAATTTTGCGTGAAAAAAACGTTTATATATTCGCACCGTCGCTTCTGGCGGTTCACATTGCAATATTTGTTGTTTAGCCAAGTTAAATCCTGTATTCACTTGTTGCACCAATTACACAAAAAGAAAATCTTAAATTATAATTGAATGGGCGTTATAAAAATTAATAAAAGGATAATTTATAGGAATATTACATGTATTTTGATTATGGAAATATTAACATTTTTGTTTTGTAAGATAGAAAAGTATTATGTCCGGGGTAATGCAGGTGCATCTCAAATTTTTAAAATAAAATGTCAGAGGTTCTTTATTTCAACATATAAATTTATATAATTTCTTCTAATTTCATTTTGGAGCACTCACAACGATTAAATTTGTTTTTGGCATTTTTCAAGAACACGCCATTAGTAAATATATCATGATAATTTTTTTATTTTATTTTTATTGATTCACTTAACTTTTTAATAGATTTCTCAATTGCTTGTGTATTAGTATAAGAATAATATAAATTTCCACCACTGAAAAACTTTTACAAAGGTTTCAAATATTATATACGTGGTTCATAAATTTAGCATGCACCACATGTTTGATGTTTAGTTTAATTTGCTAATTATTATGCATATTCTATATTTAATTTTGAATGTGTATATAATATTGGAGTAGTCTTTGGTTTTTTATCTACGTCCGGATTTTCCACGCAAATTTAAAACATTTTTTGCACCCATCCGGATAATTCTCGAGAGGCGCTGGAGAGGCTGGCTCGAGAGGCTAACTTTATTCACCTGTAAAAATAAGAAATTTGGCATTCTTCAAGTATAACCCAATTTTCCGGTCACCGGAAAGATGATTGTTTAAAACTGTTATTTTTCAAGTAAATTACGGTGATAAAACTCACAAATAACATTTATCGTGGACTTTAGACCTTAATTTCCCTAAGCAACCTAAGCAAAACCTTAAAATCAAGCTAAATTTAATGTTTTGTTTGATTTTCAGGTTTTGCTTAGGTTGCTTAGGAAAACTAAGGCCTATAGTCCAGGATTCAGGTTGTTTATGAGTTTTATCATGATATCTTTTTAAAATTTATCACTTTGTCTAGTATTTATTAAGAAAAGAATATTAATTTAATGGGTTGTTTTTGAAAAATAACGGTTTCAAATAAGTAGTTCGTCCATGGTTAATGTAGTCCATCCTGTATTTTCTTTCCGGTGACCGTAAAATTGGGTTCCGAGCAATCTCCCAACAAAAAGGGTGATTCTCATAACTGTGGAATCTCCCCACAGTTTGTGGAAAGTCCCTACAGACTCAAAAAATACGTTTGCAACAAACACCGCCTAAGCCTAAGTCTAAACCTAAGCCTAAGCCTAAGTCTGAACCTAAGCCTAAGCCTAAGCCTGAACCTGAACCTAAGCCTAAGAAATATTTGAATTATTGGGAGATTTATTGATTGGTTGGGACTTTCCTACGTTGGGACTTTCCTCAGTTAGGACTTTGCCTGATACCTAAATTTGGGGGCGTTCTTCATGTATAACCTCTATGGACCTCCATACTCCTGGACAGTCGGCGTTTTAAGATGGGTGTGCAACAGATACATCACTGGCAGATTTTACATGGGCTCAAATCCGAAATTTTTGGGCTAAAAACTTTTTGCAATTAATTTTTTTCATAAAAATAGGTGATTTTGTTTGTATCAACGTATTTTTATATTTTCAAAATGTGTTTTTGAAAATTTTATAGCATTATAAAATTTCGCCCAGAACTAAAATTTTTCGTTTTTTCGCGTTTTTTTTTTTCATAAAATATTAACACGAAAGACAAAATATTTTTAGCACTTTATTTATAGAGATAGCGCTAAATTACGAAGCAAAAAAAATAGAAATTGGTTGTGGTATTATGTTACTATAGACAATAATTACGAAAAATTATACTATAGTCATTTAAAAAGGACCACCTTCAAATTTTTATATGTCAATAAATATTTTTATAATAAAGCTAAAAGAATAATATTTTATTAAATTAATTAAATGATTATTTACTACTAAATAAACTAAAAAATAACAGTCATATCAGCAATATTAGGTTAAAAAAGTTTCTAAATAGAATCAATTTTTCGTTTGAACTTTTATATTTCATTACTATTTATTAAATATTCAACATTATATTGCAAATAATTAGCCTAATCAGGTGCATCTGGTCTGTAATTATACAATTACTACAACTTGTTACATTTACAACAGGCTTAGTGATTGATAATTAAAATGAGTACCAATTCACCTATCAATGAAATGTCTTTGGTGCAGTTTGCCTTACTCACTGGCAAAATTCACTTTTTATAATCTAATATTCCTTTATGAATGTTAAATTTTTTAAGTTTATTTAGTAGTAATTAATCAGTTAATTATTTAAAATTAAAAAAAAACTAATGGGCCCACATTTTTTTAAATTTAAAAAAATTTGGCAGCATAACAATTTGAGGGGCAATACAATAGTAGCTACTCTACAGATTGTAATTTCAACCTAAAAACATTTTGCAAATAAATACAGAACAAATAATTTTTTTCAATAAGGTGAAATTTAATTTAAAAAAAGCTTCTGGGGGTGCAATTTTTTAAACATTAAATGTGAAAAATTTGGGCAGCATATATAACAGTAGGGCGTACATGGCCATTGGGGGATTCAAGGGGAGGGGGGTTTAAACCCTCCCCCTAAAATTCTGGAAAGGTAATTTAAACCCCCCCCCCCACCACTCAGATGTACGGGGATGAGACAAGAAAATAAAAAGATAAATGTCTTCAAAATGACTTCTTAGTTCTGGTTGAACTGCTTTAAACTTTTTTTGTGGTAAATTGTTTAAAACACTCATTTTAACGGTAAAAATGACTGTTTTCAGCCATACAATTCTAAAAATTGCTATAAAATAGCCTTTTTGACCTAAAATTAGCGTTTTTTTGCAATTTTTTTTAAAATAAAAAAAACGATATTTGTATTATGCACTCCTCCACAAAAGACGATATGGGTAAAAGTGCTGGGTTAAACCCTCCCACCTTGCTCCCTCAGTTTAGACCAACTTTCCCATGTGATGTATGGCTTAGGCGACGGGGCAATGGCAGGCTTGGCAGCCACTTTGTAGATTGTAATTTAACATTAAAACATTTTTTAGCTAAGCACTAATACCCAATTAAATTTTTTAATAAGGTCAAAATTAAAAAAAAACTTCTGAAGGTACGATTTTTTTAAAAAAAATTTAAATATGAAAAATAAGGGAAGCATAACAGCTTAGGAGGCAATGAAAGACACTCTTTAAATTGTAATTCTACAACATTTTTTATGTAAACAAGGAACAAAAAAATTTTTTAATAAGGTTAAAATTTAAAAAAAGCAATTGATTTGAAAGTTTACTAAAAAAATTCATTTAAATTTCATTGATTTAATTAAAAATTAAAAATTCGCCAGTTAGTCATCATAATAGAATTTTATAAGCAACCAAAGTTAAATCACAGACAGAAAGCCGTACGAGAAATCTTAACAACAAACAAACCTCAAAATTAATATATATTTTATCATGATAAGTGTGCTTTATCACTAAGAGTGATCATTTTATTGCAATTTTAGGATGATTTTCGTTTTATTTTTAATTTTAAACCTGACCCAAAAAGGGGCCATAAAAGGGGCTATTTTTAGGAAGAGGGGCTAAAAAAGGGGCTAAGGGCTATTTCCAAATTTTTGGGGCTATCAACCTAAAAAAGGGGCTAAAAATAGCCCCAAAGGGGCTAAGTATTTAAGGAGAAAATGACACACCATACCCGAAAGTATTCTATCAATGCGGAAAATGACCAATTACGAGCCAGAGTGTCTGAACTGGAAGCTGAGCGTGATGACTTACTGAGCCGTGTTGAAAAGCAGGAAGCTGGCATAAAACCTCCAGGCAATATTGATGAAGCCGCTATTGTAAAAATCTGCTCCCGAGTTATTCAAGATCTAATACCATGGATGGAAGAGCGAATGAAAAAAGCGGAAATACAGCAAGAACACTCCACAATTGCAGTAGTTGCCAGATTAGAAGAATCAATGAACAAACAAGAAGAAATGGAAAAAGCAAAGAAACTGGTGGAGGAAGCAATCAATAGCCCTGAGGATGGTAGTAATCCCGTTGTTATTGATTGCTTCCGCATTGGAAAATCTGATACCAGCAGACCCAGGCTGATGAAAATTCGATTTCTTAACAACAGCATGTGAAAGCGGTTTGTTAGATCGAATGGTAAGCTGTGAAAAACCGAATCTTACAAGCACATCTACGTAAGACCATCTCTTAGTAGTGACCAGCGTAAGGATCAGATTGTGCTCTTGGCCAAAGCTAAAGAACTGCGCAGTGAAGATCAGAAAGTATTTGTAAGATACACTGACTCTGGAGAGCCCTATCTATTTGATCAAGTTAAACAGTGCATTTTGGAAACCAAAAGCTCTGAGAAAATTTCTAAGTAGGAAAGAACGCAACCCAGTTGCCCTTTAGTAAATTCAAAAGCAAGTAAATTGCACAATAAAAAATCAAATTTTCTTAAATTTATAACATTAAATTCAAGATCTCTTTTAAACTGTCTTGATGAATTTGAGCTTTTGCTTTCAGCAGCTGATATAAATTATGGTTCACCTGATGTAATATTTGTTCAGGAGACCTTGCTAAATGAATCCATTCCAAATCAACTAATAATTAAGAATTATGGTTACAATGTTGTGAGGAAAGATAGGCCTGAGGTAAGAGGTGGGGGTGTCCTACTTCTTATTAACACTAAAATAAAATACAGTGAAGTCACAATCAATGAAAAATATTTAAATTTAGAAACAATCATAGTTGATCTTATTATTCAAAGTAACAAAATCCGTTTAATTAATGTTTACAGACCTCCTAATATAAATACTGAGGAAGACTTACTAATGTTAGATTTTTTAAAGGTTTATATAAATAATCACACAGATACATCCGTACTAGTAGGCAACTTGAACCTACCAGGTATTAGTTGGGATTCTGATACATTGCTACGCAACTCTCAAAACGAAACTAAATACTTTACAACGTTTATGACACTAGCGCTTTCTCAAATTGTTCCTGAACCTTCTCGTGGTAAAAATTTTTTGGATATAGTACTTACAAACGACCCTGAGATTTTCAATAAAGTAAAGCTTGCTTCTAACTTTGGAAACTCAGATCATGCGGTAATCTGCTGTGAAATTAATTTATGCTTGTATGATGAAAATCGCCATCACATATCAAACCGTTTGGTACCTGGGGCCAGTAACTCAAAACATTAAGGGGTCCCATTATTTCTAGGCGCCCATTAAAAATTGGCTTATCTCGTACCATTAAAATCAAGGTGTAACTCAAACATAATGGGACCCCATTGAAAATAGAGATAAGCCCCAGATTTAAGGTTACCCCACACCTCGACTTAACTTTAATGGACCCTATTGAATAAGACGTTTGTGCTACTAATTTACGCTAAAAATGACTGATATCATTTTTATAATTGATTTGATTAATAAAACAGACAAAACGTAATAATCCGGAAAAAAATTCATTGAAATATTATAATTATAAGGAGTATGTTTTTTTAATTTTGGATTTAGAAAGACTACGTACGTTTATTTTTGTTTGTGATATTATTTGGGAAGACCGTTTACATCAAACGATACGAAATACGAAGCAAAGTTTCATTGTCAATAGCATTGTACTATTTTGCGCCTTGTTCCTTTTTTGCAATATTAGAAAAGCAGAATTTTCAGCGCGCTTATTTTTAAGTGCGCTGAAAAATAGTTTTTTAAAAACAATTAAACTAAGCAGAAACGCTTATTTTAGTACTAATCAATTTTAAACTCTTTTTTTTGGTTTTCCTAAGCCTGAGCAAAACCAAAAAATCAACCTAAACTTCATCACGATGTTTTTTTAGATTTTTCAGCGCTCTTAAAATTACGACTAGCTGGCTGAAAATCAGAATCCGCCATTAAAAAAGTGGACAACGTTTCCAAAATGATAGTTAGTCAAACTGTTCATTTAGTAGCAGGGCTTTTAACAGCTAATATTGATGAGTTTACTCAGTTGAAAACAAGCGCAGGTAGTTTTGTGCTAAAGCCTTGATATGATTGGTGTACCACGTATCTATTATTTCGTTAAAAGTCTGTAACTTGAACGTCACGCGTTGCAAAACGTGCCATAATAAATCACGAAATCACCCATAATATGTAGTTTAAAATCAAAATTCAATATGATTCCATTTTCTTTAATATTATAAACAATTGAACGCTATTTGAAAGTTATGTCATTGCGTATAGCTGAAACTCTAATTATTTAAGTTTAAGACTAAGCTTAAAAAGTGGTGGACTATCCATCAAAAATGTTCTAGAAATAGAGTAGGAAACGGGGCGATTTTCTGCCGGGAATACTTTTTTAGACAGAAAGTGTGAGTTGGACATATGTGGACAGTAAAAAATTAGAACCTGCAATTGCTTACAAAATAAAATTGTAGACCATATAATGATAATATTTTTTTTATTTAGTGAAACAATTACACAAACCAGTTGTAGCTTTTTCATGGTCGGAGAAAATGACAAATAAAAAAATCATGTTCCATTCTGTGACCATCGCGAAATCGCCATTTTGTTTATATTTATGAGTATTCTTTTTAACTCATACAATTACAACCTTATAGTTTAAAAAATGCCGATTTTGTAACGGTCAAAGAATGCTGTAGGCATGATTTTTTAAATTGTCATCCCCTCTGACAATAGAAGATTACACTCCACATACGTCCAACTCGGACTATAACCCACATTTTTTTTGTCTAAAGATACTCCTCGGAAGAAATCACCCCGTTTGCTACTCTATTTTTAAAGCATTTTTAACGGTTATATTCTATGATATTATTATCAAATTATTTATGAAACTAGCATAAAAATATGGTGAGGCTTCGGAGCTCGGAGCTCTAGAAAAAATCACTATTAACTGCAACAATTTTATGTTTACAAAATTTAAGTATTTATTCTTTAGAAATTATAATGAATGGTCCAAGTCTTGCTTGTTTTTTCATCAACAACGAAAAAATTTTAAAGATAAAAGTGATAAAAAAAGTAAATTTATTACTTTCAAAAGTGTACCAAAATTTGAATTCATTAATTCTGGGGCACGAACTTTGTGTTTTTTTAAATATCAGCCATTTGGAAGAAAAAAAGGTTTAAAATAGGAAATATAAGCGCGTGTCATTCACAAAAACTGAAATAATGGGACCCATTAAAGCATAATGGGGTCCCTTAGATAATGGAAGCCTTATTTTTGTTTCTGTTACAGAAGAAATGGGGCTCATTAATTAAGGGACCCATCAAGTTATAATGGGGCCCCTTTTGTCAAATGGTACCATTAACTTAAGCCATATTTGAGTTACCGGCCCCTGATTTTAAAAATGCTGATTATCAAAGTATTGCTTTGTTTCTTTCATCTCAAAACTGGGATCATAACTTTAAACAATTAAGTAAAGTCCAAGAATACTAGGATAAATTTATTAAAATAATTACAGAAAGTATAGTTTTACATGTACCTTTTAAAAACAAATATGAAATAAGTACAAAGAAAAAATGTCACTATCCTAAATACATATATAAACTCCAAAATAAAAAGAAACAAATGTGGAAAACTATACATAATAACATAAATTTTAAAGAAGATTTCAAAAAAATTTCTAAAAAATATACAAAAAGTGTTAAAAAATTTAATTCAGATAAAGAAGAAGAAGTACTTAGATCCAAAAATATTGGTCATTTTTATAAATTTATTAACAAAAGACTTAAACCCAAAGATAATATTCCTCCCATAAAGTGCAATGATGGAAGTTTTGCTACTGAAGATGTGCGAAAAGTTAAAATTTTTGGAGAATATTTCAGCTCAGTTTTTACTACAGATGACAAAAATCTCCCCTATTTTGAACCTTTAAGTGATATCAAACTTGAAAACATAAATTTTACTGTCAGAGATGTTTTAAAATTCCTCAAAAAGTTACCAAACAAACTCTCACGTACTCCTGATGGTATACCTGCACAATTTTTAAAACGTCTGGCTAAAGTCATTGCAGAACCACTTTCAATAATTTTTCAAAAATCATTCAACAGTAGTGAACTACCACATGATTGGAAAACTGCCCTTACTACACCAGTTTATAAAAAATGTGCTAAATGTGAAAAAGATAATTACCGTCCAATCTCACTTACTTGTTATTGTTGTAAAATCATGGAACAAATAGTAAAAAGTGAGGTTTCTATCTTTTTTGTAAACATATTATCTCAGTTTCAGCATGGTTTTAAAGATAAAAGCTCAACAATTACTCAACTCCTTGATTGTTATAACGATTGGACTACTGCTGTTAATGACAAAAAATCTGTTGATGTGGTATACTTGGACTTTGCAAAAGCTTTTGATTCGGTGTCACATCAAAAGCTTTTGTATAAATTAAATAAATATGGAATTTCTGGAAAGCTCTTTTAAATGGATAGAAGCATTTTTAACTAACAGGGAAATGAAAATAGTAATAAATGATACTATTTCTGATTCCTACCCAGTTAGCAGCTCGGTACCACAGGGTTCTGTTTTAGGACCATTTCTTTTTTTGATTTTTGTTAATGACATTGTAAATTGTGTACAAAATTCAGAAATAAAGCTTTTTGCTGATGATGCAAAAGTCTACTGTAGTTATTCAGAAATATGTGATAATACAATCAAATTACAAGATGATCTAAATAGAATTGCTAAATGGGCTAGTGACTGGCAGCTTAGTCTGTCAGAAAATAAATGTGAAGTTCTGCACATAAATAATGAAAAAAATGAAAACCAAACGGATTATTACTTAAATAATAAGAAATTACCTAAAACAAATTTAGTAAAAGATCTAGGGGTATATATAAACAGTAATTTAAAATTCTCAATACATTGTCAGAAAATAGCAAGCAAGGTTTTGAAAACAATCAATCTAATTTTTAGATCTTTCAAATCACAATCAATAAAAAATTATCTCACTGCCTATAAAAGTTTTGTCCGTCCAGGCGTGGAGTATGCAAGTCCTGTTTGGAATCCATACATTAAAAAAGATAAATACATCTTAGAAAAAGTCCAAAGAACATTCACCAAAAGAGTTTTCAAAAGATGCAATCTGTATGATAATGGATATAATATAGATTAAACTTTCTCAATTTAGAAACTTTAGAAGAACGTAGAGATAAGATAGATTTGATTGAAACCTTTAAAATAATAAATGGTTTTGTAAACTTATACCCAGATAAATATTTTCTATTGAATGAAAATCCAACCAGAGGGCATTCAAAAAAAAATAAAGATTAAACACTGCAGAATAAATTGTAAGAAATATAGTTTCTTTAATAGAGTCACAAATAAATGGAACTTGCTTAGTG
This sequence comes from Microlaimidae sp. YZB2_3, assembly GCA_030248175.1. Taxonomy (NCBI): domain Eukaryota; kingdom Metazoa; phylum Nematoda; class Chromadorea; order Desmodorida; family Microlaimidae; species Microlaimidae sp. YZB2_3. Next base: position 12,743 of record JASAMX010027602.1, on the reverse strand, counting down.
AAGCTCAAGTTAGCTCTACTTCATTGTGTCATTTTAAAAAGTCTTTACAGCAGAAATAAACTTCTATTAGAACGCCAAATGACTAAGAAAATAGCTTTAAATTTAAAGCCTTTAGTCATTTTTTTTTCTAGCGAGCCAGGACTTCCTTTGTGATATTATGTGTAATAATGTTTAAATGTTATGTATTTTCTTTTTTTGTTATTGTAACTCAACTGGGTTGCATTAACACTATTCTATTTATTGTTTGTTTTTTTGGTAACACAATGATTTAAATTTTATTTTTTCTATTGTATCTTGCTGGAAAATAAATTCTATTCTATTCTATTCTAACTTGGCAACCCTGATAAGGCAAATTATAAACCTAGGCACATCAGGAATATTCAGGCGCGTCAGGAACGAGCCCAGTACTCGTTTCTAAGCCTAAGCAAAGCCTAAAAACAATCTAAACGTTCTCCACGCAGCTATAAACCTAGGCACATCATGAATATTCGGGCGCGTCAGGAACGAGGCTGGTACTCACCAACATTTGCCGTCCGGATTTTTAAAAACCTAAAAAATAAAATTCAATAAATCTCGAATAAATCAAAAACGAACGTGTTTTGTTAAATAAAAATACGAAAACTAAAAGAGCGAAAAAACCTTTATATAAATTCCACAAAAAATTAGATGTATTCGATAATTTAAAATGACAAGAGCATCTTAACTTTGCCGTATTTTGGTGCAAAAATAACCGAACACCAAACTCAAATAGTACTTTGATCGTGGTTTAAAGGGCAAAATTAAAATTTTTATTCTTGAAATGACTTCTAAACAAGTTTTAACTAATTTTTTTAAATGTATTTCACAAACCGGGTGGATTTTGGTTACGCGTTTAGCATATTTCGTACTGAATACAAAAATTTGGTCCTTGGTGTTTGGTTATTTTGCACCAAAATACGGTGAATTTAAGATGCTCTTGTCAATTTACACCATTGAATACATCCAAATTTTTGTGCAATTTATACAGAGCTTTTTTGCTCTATTAGTTTTAATATTTTTTTTTTACAAAATAGATTGGTTTTCGATTTATTCACAGAATCCTTTTGGGTTGCCTTAATTTGAAGATATGTGTGTTGAATGCATGGCAGATAAAGGCAAATTATATCTCTTCAAACACACATATCTTCAAATTTCGATTTATTCGAGAAGCCTAAGCAAAGGAGTATAGGGGTCCATGGTATAACCCATTTAATTACATGGACTACTCGCAAACACACATATCTTCAAATTTTGATTTATTCGAGAAGCCTAAGCAAAGGAGTATAGGGGTCCATGGTATAACCCATTTAATTACATGGACTACTTTAGGTATAGATGAACTAACAGTTTAAATCCCTTATTTTTCAAGTACAATTAATTAAAATAAATAGTTTTTTTGATAAATCTTAAGAAAAACATGTAAACTTAAAAATTTTGTCAAGATAAAACTAATGAGCAACCTGAATCGTGGAGTGTAGACCTTAGTTTCCCTAAGCAGCCTAAGCAAAACCTTAAAATCAAACTAAAGTTTAAATTTGGCTTGATTTTTAGGTTTTGCTTAGGTTGCTTAGAGAAACTAGGGTCTACAGTTCATGATCAGGTCATTTATAAGTATTCTTACGATAATTTTCATGAAAAATAAGGGATTTAAACTGTTAGTTTGTCTATACCTAAAGTAGTCCATGTAATTAAATAAGTTATACTTGAAAAATGCCAAATTGGGTTATACTTGAAGAATGCTAGAAATTATAGTACTGGGCAAAATTTTATTATGCTATAAAATTTTCAAAAGCACATTTTAAAAATATAAAAATACATTGATTCAATCAAAACCACCTAATTTTATGAAAAAAATTATTTACAAAAAGTTTTTATTCCGAAAATAGCGGATTTGAGCACATGAAGAATCTGCCAGTGATGTATCTGTTGCAACGATCGTGATCTTTGCCGACGGTTCTACCGACGGGAATGGGAAATAAAGCACCCTAGTTAAAAGACACTCGCGAAAAAAGGGCCCGATGAGCGTAAAAACGCCAAGAAACTATGAAAAAACGCACCGGCTATGAAAAAAGGGCCCCATGACGGGAAAAGTCAAAAGGAAAGAACGCACCCTAGAAGAAATGCACCTGCGAAAAAAGGGCCCCACTAGTGTAAAAACGCTGAGAGACTATGAAAAAACGCACCCGCTTATAAAAAAGGCCCCACTATTAGAAACTGTTTTTTATTACGTAAACAGAGCGTCGACCGACTAGGAGCACACGCCTTATGAAAAAAAGCACCTACCGCGTAAAAATTATTTTATCCACACAATTTGATGTATTTTTCTTTATTTTTTAATACCATATTTTTACCATATCTTTATAAGTAATTACCTATTATTAAACGATTGCCTTTTTATTTTTTGTTTCTTTTCTTTTTAAAGTTTTTTTAATTAAAAGCTTTTAAACGTGAAATTAAGAAAATTATGATTAAATTATATCTGGCTAACCTCCTAAATTAGTATGCAGAGGTGAGCGGACCAATTAAAATTGTGCGGTTATGACGTTTTTTTTTAAACAAATAAGAACGCTGATTTTTTTTAATTCCACCGTTTCACAAAATATGCAAAAATAAATTAATTTTATCCCTTAAAGAATTGGTTATAAAATAAATACAATGAAAAGCTATTTTCAGTATGTTGGTGATCAAAATAAAGATTTCAACATTTTTTTATCGCTGCAATTGTTTTTTTAAAACAATAATTACGAATGCATCCTATTTATGTGGTAGTAAGTACAGTAATATCAAACGATTTTGAAATCACTTTTAGAAAATTTTTAAAGATCTGTCAATCAAATACATTGGACGATATTGATAGCTTAAAAACCGTTATATATGAAAAAAAAATTTGTTATGAACCTAAAAAACTAACTTATTTGCCGCAGTAACGACGTACTTTAATGTTTAAAAAAATAAGAAAATATTTTTTTTGTGACCTTTGCCAGCTTAAAAAATGTTTGATTTTAAATAAAAAACACAGTAAGTTTATTTATTCGTTTTTTAAATACGTTTTGTAATTTCGGGGACTTTCGATTTTTTAGATGTAGTAGTAGAATAGCATATTTGTTAAGAAACAAAGAAAAATAACATGATAACTAAAATTCCACGAAAATATTGACCAAGAAGATAAATGACAACTTATTAATATGTATTCTTTGTTATTAGAACATAAACGTTAAACCAATGTCTTGCAGTTTTAATTTTCTTAATTGTGTTTACAAAGCAATTACGAATTTAGTTTGTTATATTTAAAAAAAATGTAATGTTAAATATTTATTTTAATTCACTTGTTTCTTTTACTTTTTGCTTCTGTTAAATGAACGTTGTAAATTTTTTAGCTGGATAAGCTATTTGTTCTTAAAAGATGTGTTTTTTTCATACTGTTTATGGTGTTTCTACTTTTTGAATTATCACCGTTTCATCAATACTTTTCCCCACAAAGGTGTATCTTTTTGCAGATTACCTGTTTACGTAATAAAAAAACTGTTTCTGACAGTGGAGCCCTTTTACCATACGCTGGTGCGTTTTTTCATGGTCTCTCAGCGTTTTTACACCAGTGGGGCCCTTTTTTCGGAGGTGCATTTTTTCTAGGGTGCGTTCTTTCCTTCTGACTTTTCCCGCCATGGGGCCCTTTTTTCGTAGTCGGGTGTGTTTTTTCATAGTTTCATTGCGTTTTTACACTCATCGGGCCCTTTTTTCGCGGGTGCATTTTTTCTAGGGTGCTTTTTTGCACCAAATCCTGCCGACGGTTTTAAAAAATGCCGACGGTTTGATAGTAAAATTGCTATAAAAACATTAATACCTAAAACAAACTGTCGGCACTAAAAATATAGATAAAATATATCATTCTACGCAAAATCAAACTTAAATTTTGGATAATTATTTGCAAAATAGCATAAAATCTTATATTAAAAACCGTTGGGGAGTTTCCGACGGTTTTAGGATGTTAAATGAATTTAAAAAGTTTTTTAGAGAATCTTAATTTTAATATTAACTTATAATTTCGGTTTTCAAGAACATAAAAACGTTAATTACACTTTAGATTATTGTGAAATAAACGAATAAATTAAAATTTAAAGTATCAAATTACGTTCGTTTTTTGGAACTTGCATATGCTATTTATTTTAATTTGCATATGCTCCGCCCCTCAAAATGTACGATTTGAAGTTTATTTAAACTTAAAATACATTTTAGTTACTCTATTTTTATTTTAAGGACTATTTTTGTTGTTCTAAATTAATTATGAAAAAATTTTAGTCAAAAAATTTTAACTTTTTTATTGTTCTTTGATAAATTAAAAAAAATATTAAGTTTACAAAAAAATTGTTGATTGCATAATCTATATTGTCAATTATTTTTAATTATTCCCAACATTAGTACGTAGGGCGGAGCTCCGGATTTTCAGGGGTTGCTCCAAAAATCCAAAAAATCCGAGTTTCCCTGAAAAATTTGAGGAACATCACCACTGTATGTTCGTATGCCTGCTGTCCTGCTTTTTTTAAAAATCATAAAGGGCGCTCAATTGTAGAAACAGACTTGTGACGGTTTTTAAATGTCTTCCCGCCCTCCACATTATTAGTGGCTGTAAACTGTTACCCTCTTCCTGCTTAAAAATAATAAAAAAAACCAAAAAAAAATATGCCCATTCATTTTATTCAACATTCCCGTCTGAAAAAATTTTCCCCCTCCCCCTTTTAAAAACGCCCCTACGTTAAAACGCCCGGGGCAGTACAGTGCACAGGTTTGATTGAATTAATATGCCATTTTCACGTTTTTTCACGTTTTTACGTTTAATCCGTTATCACGTTTTTTAATACCTGTACTTAATTTCTGTTGTAAATTACAAAGAACCAATTTATTTTTTGACTATATAAACAAAGTTTGACGCTTAATAGAATAAAATCTAATGTTCTTCACATCGGTTCAACTAAAAATGGTAAACAAAAAATAGTTAAAAAAATTTAGTTCCTTCAAGCTTCAAATCCTACATTTTGAGGGGCGGAGCATATGCAAATTAAAATAATTAGCATATGCAAATTCCAAAACAATGCACGCAATTCAATACCTTAAATTTCAATTTTTTCGATTATGTCGTAATAATCTAAAATGTAATTAACGTTTTTATGTTCTTGAAAACTGAAATTAAGAGCTAATATTAAAATCAAAATTATCTAAAAAACTTTTAAAATTCATTCAACATCCTAAAACCGTCGGCAACTCCCCGACGGTTTTCAATATAAAATTTTATGCTATTTTGCAAATAATTATTCAAAATTTAAGTTTGATTTTGCGTAGAATGATAAATTTTATCTATATTCCTAGTGCCGACAGTTTGTTTTAGGTATTAATGTTTTTATAGCAATTTTACTACCAAACCGTCGGCATTTTTTAAAACCGTCGGCAGAACCGTCGGCAAAGATCATGATCGTTCTGTTGCACACTCCTCTCAAAACGCCGACTGTCCAGGAGTATAGGGGTCCATGGCCCTAATTAAATGACCATCGGCAAGCACTAAAAGAGGCAAGCACTAAAAGACACCTACTACATCTACTACACTGACGCACCTACTACACCCACCGAGGGGTGAAAGCCTCTCCTGTTATTAAAATTTAGACCTTAATTTCCCTAAAAAACCTAAGAAAAACCTTAAAATCAAGCAAAATTTAATGTTTTGTTTGATTTTAAGATTTTGCTTAGGTTGCTTAGAAAAACAAAGGTCTATAGTCCACGACATACATCATTTTCCTAGTGATCCTGCAGATTAATTTCAGCACTCTTTAAATAATGTCTGTAACTGGGCCAATACATGGCAGCTAAATATTGCCCTTCAAAAATGTTGTGTTATTTCATTTGGTAATGTTCACGATACTAAAAATTATAGTTTAAATAATGTTCTTATTAACAGATGTGACAATGTATGTGATCTAGGTATTACTATTACAAAAGATTTAAAATTTTCCACGCATTGCTCCGATATTGCAAAAAAAGCTCACCAAAGACTAGCTATGTTTTTCAGGGCAATTACCTCAAAAAAAAAATGTCAGCAATTTTGCAAGCTTACAAAAATTATGTGAGGGCTTTGATAGAATTTGAATCTTTTGTTTGGTCTCCGCATTACATCAAAGACCGTGAAATATTAGAAAGAGATAACAAAAATTTACACACAGGTTATATGTACAATTTAATTTTCCTAAAATTTATTATAAAACAAGGTTAAAAGAGTTAGGGCTAGTCTTTGGAGCATCGCCGATTTAAAAACGACCTTGTCATGTGTTTTAAAATCTTAAAAAACATTGTAGACGTTGATAAAAATTCGTTTTTTTAGTTTTTCCACTAATTTGCATACAAGGGGAAACGGTTTTAAGCTTAATAAGGAAAAAGTTAGTTTGAATGGATATTTTCAAATATTTTTTTTCAAATCGCGTTGTAAATTCATGGAATAGATTGCCATTTAATATTGTTTCGCTAAATTCTTTACAAATATTTAAACAAAAGTTAGATATATATTTTGCGAATTAAAAATATTTTGTTGTGACTTGGTATGTTGCATATTAGTAGTATTTTTTATGCCTGTGCAACATTATTATTATTTCATTCCCAGTCTTTTTGTTTGTATAGTCTTTTATTTGACCATGTATTTAATTTTTTGTCATTTTGTCATTCTAACAATAAAACAATTAAATTTCTCAGCTAAGACGGCTTAATATTAAAGATTATATACTATATTTTAACAAAAACATGCATTTTTTTAGGGGCTAAATTTTTCTACTCTTGGTAATTTTGTAAAAAGACAGAGATTAAAAAAAATTATGCGTTATAATTCGTTTCTTTAAACCATAACCCCACAATTTTAATTGATCTGGTATCGCATACATACTTAAGAAATCAGTCCATATATAATTTAACCATAGATTTTAACTCCGCCACCGACTGCACTGTAGGGTTGGTGCCTGTCCCAAGCCAGGAGCGCCTGTCTTAATTCCAGGCGTAAGGAGGAGGGTTGACAAATGGTTTATTACCGTTATAAAATCAGAAAATTTCTGTAAAAGGCGAAACATACCTCTTTTGGTGTGTTTCTGCCTTAGCTGCTACACTTAATTGACTCAGTCGTTAAGTGGCTCGGTACGTAGCACCTATAGTACTCTATAATATTCTTTTTTATCACAAAAATTTAATTTTGCTCTATTTTTCTAAACACTCACCTTTTACAGCTAATATTCAAAACCAAATTTAATCAAATATTCAATCACTTTGCACTGCTGGCCCTCTTGTTTTTGGTATTGCTTAGTTGTTTAATATTAAGCTTATTCTTAAATTGTATGTGGGGTTAGTCTTGTTTGTGTGTGTGTCTCTGTGCGTGTGTACGTGTGTGTGTGTGTGTGTGTGTGTGTGTGTGTGTGTGTGTGTGTGTGTGTGTGTGTGTGTGTGTGTGTGTGTGTGTGTGTGTGTGTGTGTGTGTGTGTGTGTGTGTGTGTGTGTGTGTGTGTGTGTGTGTGTGCGTGTTGTGTGTGTGTGTCTGCGTGTGTGTGTGTGTGTTTGTGTGTGTGTGCGTGTGGTTGGGCGTGTGCTTACGCGGTAGTGTTTATCTGTGTCTATCCATACATGCGCTCATGGTTGTGTGTGTGTGTCCGCGTGTATATGCGCCAGTCTAGGAGTATGTGCGCTTGTTTGTACCATGTATGTATTTGTATTGCGTAATTATAAGGGTAATAGTGGTATTTAGGGTGCATTTATGGTGTATTTCTGGTTGTTTATGTGCGCTTGTTTATGTGTGTGTGTGTTTTGTGCTCAAGTATATGCAATTTTACTTTTTGCATTTTTGGCTTGAATGAACATGTATTGTATGTTTGTATTCTGTCTTGCTTTTGCCTCTGCAGGCAGTAACAGGTAGGTTTCTATCTTATTATAATTTTGTGCACTTTGTGTTTCATTGGCTATATGTTTTTATTTTTTATTTTCTTTTTAGTTTTTCAGGTCAAGTCAAATTTTGTTTAATTCTCAGGCAAGATGAAACAGAATAAAACTGTATCTAAGAATGCGTCAAGCCTAAACGCCTGAAATTCCACCGGTGTATAAACAACTAATAGAGACTCTAATTTATCTGTACTTCTTACAATTATAAACTTTAGAAAATATATTTATCCCTATTATCAAGTTTTTTTAACTTTTACTAACCCCTACTAACCCTCTACAAAAAACCTGCCACAAGTTTGGTTTTATTTTCCTTTTATAGTAATATACTAAGGTGCTGCTGTCAGAGAGAGGTGAATCGGTGTGCGTTAAGCGGCCAACACCTCTGGCGGTAGCCTGCCACAAACCACAAAAACCACAAACCATAGATTTTAACTAAGAATACGATATAATATGTATAACGTGATTAAAAAGCAAAGAAATCTTTAAGACCCGGGGATCCGTGGGCCTGGTTAGATATGAAATCAAAACCGCTTTGAAATAGATCAATTTTAAAAAATTTTCAAATGACAAATGCCTTAAATGTGTTATGTCTGTCTTCAGATCTTACGTATAACCCAAAATACAAAAGTCAAAAAAGAGCATTTTTTGTTTAGCGAGCAGTGTTGTGAAAGATAAAAAGCTAAGTATAGACTTTAGAAGGTGAGTTTTAATTCTTATATCAACCATTTTTTTAATAAATTTGGCATTAAAATTTTTAATATCCGTCTAAATATTTTCATTTCTAATTTTGGGTGACCACATGTCCACATTTTGGGTGACCACACATGACATACATGTCCCGATTTGTTTATTAAATGCATATATATAAATTTTATTAAAATTGCGTATGTGAGACAAAAAAAACAAATTGTGGAATCAACAACTAACAAATCAGACCATAGGTTTCAAATGAAATAATAATACTATAATATTTAAAATCATCAAAATAGGTTAATATTTTGTCATTTTTTTAGTTTTTTCCGCTGAAATACTAACTGTGACTTGACCTGGGGTATATTCTGCCTAAATATAAGTACATACCAAAATAATAAAAACCTTTTAAATTTAGCAATTATAAAAAAACAATATTATCCTGACCCATTTCGTTCCTAGGAAATTTTTGCAAATTTATTATTTCTTTGCTGAACCTAACCTCGCTTTTGGCTTATTTCGGCCAATTTTTTAAAATTTATCGCAATAAAGATTTGTTTAATTTTTAAGTTTCGCTTAGGCCTAGGAAAATGTAGGGTTTCCATCTTTAAGAGCTTCGCAAAAAATACGTTCACAAAATTTGCCAGGAGCGAAGTGGGCCGGGAGCGAAGTGGCGGGAGCGAAGTGTCCCCAATTCATTAAAATCACAGTAGTTAAAAAAATTACCGCAATGTACTCCAAAAATGTACACTGAAAATGTGATTTTTGCATTTCTAAGATATTTGACGAAATGATAAAAAATAACTTACCGCACATCCATAACAACGTGATCCTACATAATTCCAGCACGGAAAACAGTACATTAAATTGCATGTCAGTTTTGGACACTTTTCCATTTTTTTAATTGACATATGGTCTCCGCATAGGAGACATTGAGCCTTTAACACACCAGCTCGTATCAAAAATTTCCAAATGCCAAATTCTCTGTATAAAATAATAATTTTTTTTATAAATTACATAAAATACCAAACTTTTAATTGGATTATTTAGGACTAACTATTTTAAAACATGCATATGCTGGGTTGCTGTAATCTTGATTTATTGTTCATTGTAGCACATTCACTTTTTATTGTCAGCGTGAAATTATATTGCCCATGTGTTATTGAATTAAAATAGTTTACTATGCGCTATGCTTCATGTTTATTAACTTTTTATAATTTTTAAAACTTAAAGCCGCGTCTAAAACGCGAAAAAGAAACGCGCCAGCGTTTTTCATTGTTAAATTGTGCGTCCGACGTCCAAACATTATGAATTTCCTAACCTTTTTACACTGAGTATCGAAACAAGAAAGACAACCCGCGTCTCCGCGACAAAAATGGAACAGGGTTAAATTTACAGAGCAATTGTGGCCGATTTTCTAACTTTTTGCATCATGGCTTCGTTTTAAATAAGATGAAGGCTAATAAACTTTGAAGTCCATACCGAAATTTGAAAACTGAAAAAAATGACTCGAAGCAAAAAATTTTGTGGATTTATATACTTGAGAAGATTCTAGGACACGAGGGTACTGGACACAAGGGTACTGGACACGAGGGTACTGAGCTGAGAAAAAATACGTTTGTCACAAATATGTAAATTTCGCATGAGCTGAATTAAATGTAGTTGCTTAAACGCAATGAAAATTAGACGTTATATATCTTTTGTTTTTATATTTAAGCAGTAAATTACATAAATTAAATACAATGTAATAATTAAAAAAAACTGAATAAAAATCCCTAAAAACACCATTGTATTTATTGTACTATATCAATACGAAATTTTTTAAAAGTTATTTTGCACACAATTTATACCATTGTTTTTTTAATAGTAATAATGTTCAAAGCTTATTCTGGAGGTCTGGAGCTCTGAAACTCTGTGCTTTTTTGGTCATTTGCAAAAAAAGAATTGTTTTTAATATTAAAAAAAGTATAAAGTCGAACGTAATTTAATCCAAGATAACAGTTTTTTGGTATTCTTCAAAACAACACCAAAAAACAGAAAACTTTATTTTTCTTAAGCCTAAGCAAAACCCAAAAATTAGCTACACTTTATTATCGTATTTTTATTTAATAGTATGCTATTAAAAATGCCGAATACTTTATTGTTTAAAAAAAGAAAAAAAAATATTATTTTTTAAAAAACGGCAGAACTCTGGAGATGCTAAATAAACATTTAGGTTTTTTAAATTCACCTAATTGGTAAGAAAGAACTCATAAACTTAACATTTTTAATAGTGAATATAACAATTTTTCTAATTCTTACCATTTTTTAAAATTAAATCATAACTAAATGGTATGAAGTTTTTGGGTTTGTTGTATAGGAACACAAAAATGGTTTAACATTATGAATTTCTAATTTTTGTTTTATGTATTATGTAGCGACAAACAGCGCGAGACTGGAACTGCCAGCTACAAATGGTGGTTAATTTTACAAACGCGATCAACACCTGGGGCCTATTTCATAAAAATTGCATGTAATTAATTTACCGCTGTAAATTAATGAACGCATAATTTTCTTTTGTATTTTCAATTTAAACGTATATTAATGAAATTGCGTTTAGAATTTAAGAAATTACATGTCTGTAAATTCCGTAAATTCTACAGTTACGTACGTATTTTTTTATTAATAAAATAAAAAGAAATTAAACGCGTTTATTAATTTACAATTACAGAAATCTTTATGAAATAGGCCCCTGCTGAAGAATAATGCCGGGTATAACTCAGCGGTGTAGTTAGTCTATTTGTGGAGAGAACCGACGGAATTTCGGAAAACGTGTGGGGTTTAGGCAATTATTGGTCTGGAAACAGCGGCCCGTCGGGCGGCTAATGTAAAAGAACGAAAATGTGCATAATTACGTTAGAAAAATGACTTAAAAACGTTTATAGTAAATTTTTTGGGGTTTTAGGTTTTGGTGGCTAAAGGTTGTGAACGGCGGGTGCTGTATTTGTATAGTCTGGTCCATGTCGTGGTGCTTGACTTGCGCTCTTAATGATGTTTTAAAATAACTTTTAAAATGACGAATAAAAGTTTACATACACACAGCGATAAGTCCGTACGTTCACGAGGGGAGGCTATGCAGGTGCAGGCTATGCGATAAGTCCGTACGTTCACGTATAAAAGGCTATGCAGGGGAGCATAGCCTTTTATAGGCACAAAAATAACAATATAACAACTAGACTTTTTAAACATTTTATTTTAGAAAAACCCACACGATTTTAACATTTTAGACTATTTTTAAAAACTTAAACAAAAAGCAACAAAAACAAGCATTATGCATATTTATATTTTGTGTATTTTATTTTTTAGTTTTTTGCGAAAAAAAGGTTTTTTAAGACTAGAGTTTTTGGATTCAAACAGTTTGACGCAAAATTTACAGAATAATACACGTTTACAGTTTTAAAAATAAAATTACGCGGATTTAAAACACAGCACCAAAAACACAGCACACAAATAAAAAACTACAGTACACATACATACGCATAAACAAAATAAAAACTCACAAAATCTAAAACTCACACCTGTGAGATTTAGAACTTTCAGTTTTTGAATCTTTTCACACCTTTCGGAAAATGTAAATACGTTCAGAAAATGTTGAACAATGTCAAATTTAGAACAAGCATTATGCATATTTAAATTTTGTATATTTTATTTTTTAGCTTTTTGCGAAAAACAGGTTTTAAAAGACTAGAGTTTTTGAATTTAAAGTCAAAGTTAAAGTGTCTATTCTAGTTAACAAATCATTTTTTAATATAGCAACAACAACTTGTAATATAAGAACAATCATTTTTTAAACAATAATGCGAACCAATCGAGGTCACTAAACAAACAACAAAATCATAGTTAATTAAAATATGACCTAAAAGCTTACTAAGTAAGCTCTATTTTGAGCCATATCCAAATCTTTTTTTAAAACTTAATAACAAATTCTACGTACTTGGTTTTCTGAAAGTCCATTCTATTTAGACACTATTCTATTACTAAAATAAAATTTTCTAGTATTAGTTCTACTTTTTTGAGCTTTTAATTTAAGCGAATGCCCTCTT
>JASAMX010027601.1:0-17122 GCA_030248175.1 Microlaimidae sp. YZB2_3 | reverse complement strand
AACGAGTTTGGTGTACAAAACATCACTGTGCGAGAAAATTTTTATTGAGTGCAAAGAAAACAGTTTGTGCCTGAAATTAGGACGTGCCTCATTTTAAAATTTAGTTCAAAAATTGACTGTACACATAGCTTGTGTATATTCTCTTGGATTATATATTTTTGATATAAACAATGATACTATAATGACTCTAATATTTATCTAGACATCTCATGAGAATATATTTCTATTGTCAAACCCTAATTTTTTAAATAAATCGATAAAATGGTTTTTAATGCTCAGAAGTTTCTCAAATTTTTAGAAAAAAATGAATCATGATTAAAATTAGGAATCCTATTAAAATAGAGTTTTAATAAAATATTAAAATATAAATAAATAATAAATGGCCTCCTATTGAAGCGATTTCATTAGCTTTTTAAATAAAATACTATATATTTATCACTGTCTAAAATCGGAAGCCATGAAAATTTGTATTCTTAGGGTCCTTACCCCGGCTTTGCCCCGGTTGATTTGATAGCTAAATTTCCGGGGCCGGGGTAGAGAAAATTGCGTTTTCCAGGGCCGGGGCAGGGGCCGGGGTAGCAAGAGCGCGCCCGGGGGAAGCCAGGGCCCGGGCCCTCGTCAATTCATAAGAACAGATAGCATTTGCAAATTATTTACAACAAGAGTACAAATTTTATTTATTTCAAAAAATTTTTTATTTTAACAAGTTGTAAATACATAATAATATCCCGCGAAGCCGCGAAGCGCCCGGCAGCCGCGGCGGGCCCGCGACGCCCGCCACAGCGAAAAAGAAAGAAAGAAAGAGAAGAAAGAGAGAGGGAGGAGAGAAGAGGGAAAGGAAAACAGGGGGGTAAAAAAAAGTTATAACGATTAAAATAAAAATTTTATCGATACAGAGATAATTTAATGGCTTTAGTATTAAGATATTCATTATACTATATTAAGATTTTATTAAGACTCTTTATTTTGTTTAGATCCTTATTTTAATTTTGAATCTTTATTCTAAAAATTTAAAAATTTTTTGAGCAACAAAAACCATTTGTAATTTCATTTACAAGACGAAGGTTTAGAAATAAAAATCTATTCATAAGGCGTATTTTAAATATAATAAATATTAGAATTATTATAATATATCGTTGCTTATATCAAAAATATTATAACTCAGGAATTTTTGGCTGTACAGTAAATTTTGTTACATAAATTTTAGAAGAAATGGTGCACTGCACATGTGACTTTTCACACGCAAGCTACTTTTTGTACAGTACATCCAATAAAAATTGTTTCGAACCGCGATATTATGTACACCAAAACTCCATTTTTTACCACTATTTTAAAAAATCACTTCCTACCAAAAATTAGCAGAAAATAGGTCATGGTTACTAATAAATTTGCTAATTTGTGAGTTTTTTATATGAATTTTTATACACAACTGGACATTTGCCTGTCTTATATTCTTGTTTTTGTTTTTAGGTAATTTTGAAGCTGTTTTAAAATTTTGTGATGTTAAAACGTTTTTGAAATAAAAAAATTTAAGCTGATGTCTAATTTTTATTTTACCATTTTAAGTTTACTGACAAACCTACATGTACACTGATACTCATAAATTTTTGGTCAGGATTTAAATTGGGGCCGCTTGTTTCGGCTGGAAAACCCTGTGGAGTCAGTCGACTTTTTTGAGCCAATCAAATATTTTTATACCGCCCAAAAGACCCCAAACGTTAGTTTCCAAAACAAAAAAATAGTATGAACTATTTGCAATAAATTCGAAAAAAATATTTTGAATAAAATTTGTTTGAAAAATCAATTAATACGTGTCGAAATTTGACGATACTTAATATTGGACTTTGTCCAAAAGGTGCACTCGGTCCAAAGTTTTTTCATCAAAAGTAACGAACTAGTTTGTATGAACCCTGCTGAAAATTTTATGGATACCAGTAAAAAGTGAGGTATTTAATAGAAAATTTTAGTAAAATTATTTTTTGTTTTATTTTAAAAGTTTTGTGTATTTTAATTTAAATTTTTTTAAAAATTATATTTTTAATAAAAAGTAAGAATACATAATTCAAAAAATGGTAAACACTTAATTTAAAAAAAAATTGAATAAAAATTGGGACTTTAACACGAAAAAACCTAAGTTTTTACTATTTTATAGGCGCAATGTTTTTTAAGATTTTTTATGTACTTTAACACAGTGTTAATGTGTCGCAGCGCATATTAAAACTTTTCTTCTACTTTTTGTGAATAAATGCACTACACAAAAACGATTATTGACAGCAAAAAAAATTTCTTGTGTAAGTTCAGTGGTATATGCATATATGCACAAAACGTCACGCGCGTTAGGAATGTTGTGTTTTTTTATTGCACAATTTTACTTAGAAAAACTAATTGTATAATTGAAAATTTTTTTAGGCTATGTTTTGCTATAAATCCTACAGTTTAAAAAGTAAGCGGCAAATCACAAATACAATTTCATTGCAAATGCTCATGTGCATCGATTTTATAAATCTTGGGCTGGAGAATTGTCCATGCAGGTGGGGCACGGGACCTTTAAGGTTTACCTCCTGAAATGTTCTTACCATGTAAGGCCCGTAGATTTAACATGAAATATGACGGGGCAGGATGCACAGTCCATGGACCTTTTTTCGTAACTTCCTTGCAAATGGCGCATGTAATTGCCATGTTGCAAAAACAAGGAGATAAATATTCCACCGGTTCAAGTTCTACAGAAAATATTCGAAATTAACCAAATAAATTAAAGCCTCTGTAATATCGATGAATCTATAGGTAGACGACAAAATATGATTGTGCTATTACTCAAAGAATAAAAAAAAGTTCAGATTTAAACTTTCTTGTCAATTTCGATACAATCGTAATTTAATACTCCAATGCAAAAAAAATTGTTAAACACCTGAGCAAAGACAAGAAAATACTCACTCTGGCTTAGCTTAAGCAAAGTAACATGGATAAAATTTTATTTAAGTCAGAAAAAGTAAAAAAGTAAAAATAATAGCTATTTTTTAAGTAAATAGTTAAGAGTTAAAAAAATAGTATCAAAATAATTTTGGCAACGGAGCAAAACACCGGTTTTTGAGCTTCAAAGCTCCGTTCCTAGATATTTTACTTATCCTAAGCAGTAAATTTTTATTTTAACAAGGTTTTTGTTGAAGTAATTAATGTTTAGCGTGTTAGCGGTCTTAGTAAATAACCTTTCTCTGACAGTCATATTACAACAAGTCTCATAGGAAATCTACTTGTTGAAATTACTTAAATGTTACTTAAATTAATTTAGGTATTTTGTAAGAAAAAAATGTAAGTAATAGTAAACGTAAAGGTAAGTGAAATTTAACACTTTGAAGATTCTATTCCGCTGCAAATCCGCATAAAAAGGATTTCGAGCTACTGCTGCTCAATGTTAAACTTGGCGCTAATTGTCGAGAGACGCAGTGCTTAACACGGCAACACTGACCGAATATACATTTTGACAAAAAACCCCAAAAGATTAAATGTCCAGTAAAAGTAAAAGTAATAAAAAACCTGTTACTTTTATTAGTTTAAGTAAAAATAACGTAACTTTTTACAACGTAAGTATTAGAAATATTTTCATTAAATATGATATTATAAATATTATGCAATATTATAATATATTCTAGCAAAAAAGAATGAAACAAAATTTTTCTAAAAAAAACCTTATATTAAATGGAATAGTATAAAGCTACATAAGTCTAAAAACTAAATGCCAGAAAAGACTACAACAAATCTCCTTTAAAACCTGTAAATTAATAACAGATTCTGTGAAATTTTCAGAAAATCAAGTTACCGAATAAAAACAATACGTGTAAAAGCTTTATTTTGCGTTTTTTAACCATTAATAAAACTTAATTCACATAAATTTCTTTCAAAAGTGGATTAACTTTTACATGAGTTAACCAGCTGTAAATACCAGACTATTAGTTAAGTCACACGTCGTCAAAACGATACAAAAAAGATATAACGCAGGCGTCACAGTAACCATGAAAAATTCTGTCAGAAATAAGTTATCACATTGCGATTAAATTTTGTAATTTATCATTATTTTCGTATAAAGCAAAACATACCGCCAGCGTAAAGGCTTTTTAAAATCAAATATCAAGTTCTAAGTCCAAAAAACATTGAAAATTCAGATTTAATATAAGGCGACTTTTTCTTTAATGTTTCTATTTATTACATAAAACAAATTCACTTTGAGAAATTATGTGAATTAAGTTTTATAAATGGTTAAAAAACTAAATGGCTTTTATGTATTGTATGTTTATTCGGTTTTGTTTTTCTAGAAATTTCACAAAATCTCTTAAATTAATTTACAGGTTTTAAAGAGACTTGTTGGCAGTCTTTTCTTACATTTAGTTTTTAGACTTATGTAACTTTATACAATATTCCATTTAATATAAGACTTTTTTTTCGAAACTTTGTTTCGTCTTTTGCTTGAATTTTCGCCTTTTTTAATGCATTGAATCAATGTCATTTATTAAAAATATAAAACATTAAAAAATTTACTCATTTTAAAAGAAACGTCATGGTCTCCTCATGATATGAATACAATTATTTTCATATCCAAAACTTCAATGTAATTTTAAATAGTATACTATACAAAAATTAAGTCTGGGTAACTCCGTCAAATTGTATGGAACCTAAAAGAACCATATAAAATAGTGTATTTTTCTTCTGTTTAATTTTTTTTAGTTAGACCTGATTTAACCACTTTTTTGAAAATTAGCTTCATTTGGACTTTTGTTTTGTGCTTGATTTTTCTGGATTGATGGTAGAAAAAAACTGGTCGTTTTTCACATGAACAGAGGTTTAACTACGGGCAATAGAGCATATACGAGAATAAAATTAAGGTGAGGCGGCAATTTAGCATCTACGTGCAAAAAATTAGCTCCAAATATTTACCACAGGGAAAAATTTTTGGGGGACCCAAAAAAAAAACAAAAAAAAGTTAAGCAAATTAAGCTTATTGGTATGAAATTCAGGTATGTTTAGCAAAAGTTTTTAGGTTTTTAATATCGAAAAAATATGGGTAACATTTTAGTTATGTAAAATGTTTGAATTTTTAATTGGCTAAAAAACTATTAAAGGTTTTTTTTTTTTTATTTATTATTATTTATTTATTTCGTCATAAGACAGGAACATACTGAAGCAAGTTGATTTTCATGACGCCATCAACAACGGTTAACCGCGCAGTGACTTAACCCATTTAATATAAGGGAAAGAACGCTCCGCGCTCTTCCCTGATTCCGCTAACCACTGTAATTATTTTTTAACAAACATCTACAAATAGAGATGGATTTAAAGCATTTTTAAACGGGGAGTATGTTTTCATTAAAAAACCAAAACGTGTTAAAAGAACAAAAATCAAAATCGGATATCAATATAATAAAATTGACAAAACTATATGAAAATAGCAAAATTTCTTCATATTACAAAAAAAAAACAAATATGTTGATAATTGGAGAAATGTAACCCTTAATTTAAGGAATGCTAGTCCTAAAGAATATTTTTTGAAGAAACATTTTTTTCGAACTTCACTTACATGCCTCTACTCAACATTTTTCGGTCTAAACATACAGGAAGGGTTTATTAAGAAATTTGTTCCGGCACGTTTAAAAAATAAAGCTAAAAAACCAACCTATCCCAGACATATTTAAATTATTAAAAGCAAAAAACTAAAAATTTGGAATAACCGAAATGACGCCTTAGCAAAAACTGAATATAATAAATTAAATAGAAAATGTAAACCTCAAGTAATTAAATATAATGAGTCAAAGGAGCGCAAAATTCTTAAATCCAATGGCAGAAATAGGTTTTTTAGATACATTAAAAATCTCCAAAAAAATAATTCGGGAATTTCCCTTTAGTTGATAAAAAAGGTAATATAACTGATGATGACGATCTAAAAAGTGAAATTTTTAATCAGGTTTTTTCTAAAAATTTTACCAAAGATGATGGTTTTAATGTACAAATGAAAAAAGTGCCTGATGGGGTTTATTTATCCACTATAATTTTTACAACGGATATTGTCTTAAAAGCTCTTAAAAACAGAAAAACAAAATAAGTACTACCCCAAATACGCTACCTTCAATCATTTTTAAAAAAAATTAGCGTACTGTTTAGCTGAACCCTTAAGTTATGTCTTTAAAGTGTCTGTTAAATCGCATCAAATGCTTTGCAGCTGGTTAACAGCTATTGTGTTACCAATTTTTAAAAAAGGGTGTTCAAATAAACCAAACAATTATAGACCTATATCGCTTACATATATAGCTTGTAATAATTATGGAAACATGCATTTATGACCAAATTTTTGCCTTTTTAAAAAAATTAAATTAATAAGTAAAGCTCAGTATGGATTTTCGCGTTAAAGATCGACATGCTTTCAGTTACTTGAATTTTCTTTGGATTGGAGTAAAGCAATTGAAAACAACTATTTAATTGATATAGTTTACATTGACTTCAGTATAGCTTTCGTCTCAGTATCTCACAATAAATCGCTAAATAAATTAAAAACATATGGAATTTCCGGTGACCTATATTACTGGATTGCAGCCTTTCTGACAAATCGCAGGCAAAGAATTTCTTCCAATGAAAGCTTCTCGAAATATACTAAAGTTATATCTGGGGTGCCCCCAAGGATCCGTCCTTGGGGCCTTTCTTTTCCCAATTTTTATAAACGATCTTTCAATCGAGATATCTGATGTCACATGCAAGCTTTTTGCAGACAATGTAGAACTATATCATATCCGACCTCAAAACTTTAAGAACAAAATTCCTCAAGAATCACTAAATAAACATTGAGTGGTCACGAAAGTGGCAACTACAGTTGGCTCTTCATAAGTGCTCTGTGGTTTATTTAGGTAATAAAAATCCCGAGTTTTTTAACTATATTGATAATACTCAAATACCGTTAAGTAATTTTTCAATGCTTTCAAACAAGCAATGTAAATGCATTACTTATGGCATTTAGAAGTTATATTCTACCTATTTTGAAGTACTGTACATCTGTGTTGACTCCTTATTGATTAAAACATATTGATTGTATGGAAAATGTTCAACGCTTCTTTATCAGACGCTTATTTGTCAAATGTGGATTAATTTGATCATCAAACTATATTGAAAGGTTAAAAAAGCTTAAATTAGAATCCTTGGAGGAAAGAAAAATTAAAGTTGACCCTTCTATGTGTTTTTCTATTGTAAACCAACTAACTGATCTCTCTTTTGATACCTTTTTTAAGTAGGGTACTTACTTGGGCAAAAATGACCATAATAAAAAATTATTAATTCCATTAGCTAACAAAGATATGTTTTTTAACTCTTTTTCTTTAAGAATAGCAAGAATTTGGAATAATTTACCGAAATTTTCCATCAATTCAACGAATTTAAAAATTTTTAATAGTAAAATTAAACTAATAAAATTTGACAATATTACTAAATTTGACAGGCACATTTAGTAGTGCTTTCTATTATTACTAATATTACTAATATTTGAGTAATACGTATGAAGATGTTTCAAAAACTAATAAAGCATTTTCATTCATTCATTCATTCAAAAACTTTAAAAAATTTATTGCTAATATAAGATTGTTTTATATTAACTAGTTTTAGTGTACAGAAGTCTATTGTATATGTATGCATTTTGTAATCAACGCTTGCATTTTTGTTTATATTTTGTTGTGTTATACGTTTAAAAACAATTTTGGTTAAGATTATTTAGTGGCAATTTAATACTTAACATATCCGTGAATACTTTCTGCCGTCTATTTTAACGGTGCAGTGTAAAATAAATCATTTTAACTGGTTTCCGGCCAGTGGTTTCCACGCGCAAAAAAGAACATGCATACTGTAAAATTGCATAGGTACTCGCGAAATTGCAAACTCATTTCGGATTTTACAATCTCAAGCAAAGATGAAAGCGTGCCCCTACATGATTTCTGCTACGATAACGCTGATTAGTCGATTTAGAAAACGAAAAACAATTCTGAGCGATTATTGGAGTATACAAAAAGGCGAGAGTCGCAGCTACGACGATTTTACCTCTAAGGTTTTTTTCCTATTGATCTTCAAATTGTTTAATATCATAAATTTTAGTCCATCTCATTTGGTCAACGCAGAAAAACCATTTAAAGATACAGGCACACTCCATTAAAATGGTTGGTATTTTTTAAAACTTCTATCTACCTTTGACAAAAGTTTGCTAATATTTCATTTATCTAGTCTCAGATTTTCAGATTTTAAAATTTTAGAGTTTTATATTATATTTTTCCGGCTGATAATACGTGAATATTAAAATTATTTATTTTAGAAATAAATATTTTTTTTAATTTTTGAACACAAAACTGTTTTAATTTTTCGTTTTTATTTTTTTAAAAATTATTTCAAATTTCAATTTCAAATACAATACAGCTACAGCTTAGTAAAGTAGGAAGTAAAATAAAATTTGAGGTTACAAAATGGTAATTTTTCCTATTAAATGTTATTTCCTTCAATGTTGTGTACCTTGAATGGTTTTTTCTCATAATACTTAAACAGAATAAATATATTATTAAATTCTTAATAAGCTTCTGCAAAAAATAGCATTGAATTTATTATTAAAACTTTCAAAAAATATCAAAACAATCAACAATGTTGATTTTGAAGATGAAAAATCAAAGAATTTAATCTAGAACGGGTCACGACAGTCCGGGGAGGCGATAGGTCACGATTGTTCGGAGAATTAGAGGGAGTATGACTCGAAGGTCCCAAAAAATGCGTTTGCTATGTTTTTGTTTCAACGCTGAGAAAAACAAAATTTCTACAACACTAAAAAGCGTGCAAATCAACTACATTAAATTTAACAAAATAAATGATTTTTAAAATTTCGGCATTTTAAGTTAAAAAATAATTTACTTTTTAACTTTTTTGCGATTTTTAATTTCAAAAATTAATTTATCTCCTTCAAACAAGCTAAAACTTTAAGTTTATTTAAACTGGAAATATATTCTAAATTATTTCTTAAGTTTTAGTTTACAAAAAATTTTAACAAAATATTTTATTTACTTTTAAATTTTTATGAAATTAGTACAGAAATAAGGTGCAGCTCCAAAACTTTAAAAACGGGCTTCGACCGACAAACAACAATATAAAAAAAGTTTGTAAAAACGAATTGCAAGCTTTGCAAAGAGTTTGTAAAAACGAATTGCAAGCTTTGCAATGATACCTTATTTAACCTAATTTATTCTACGGTTGGAGAAAAAGGTCCATTCTCCTTTTGGTGAAAATGCGTAGTTCAATGTAAAAATGTTCATGTTTATCTTTCCAAAAAACATAACATTCTGGCTTTTAATTGACTAATTCTTTAACCAATAAGTTTAAGCGAATTCAACGACAAAAATTTCAACTTTCAAAGCCCATAGGGCCCCGTTTTTGTGCAAATGCGTTGTCCAGCCTAAGGATGTCCATGAAATTTTTTTTTTAATTTCAACACCTTTATGAAATTCCCCGAGCTGTAAGCTTTGCAATGATATCTCATTTAGCCCAATTCTTTTTTTAGTTGTGGACGAAGATCGTTCCCCTTTTTAGTGAAAAACGTTGTCCAGCACTAAGATGTTCATGTTAATCTTACCACAAACATTACATTTGATTTTACATTGACTAGTTACTCTTATCAATAAGATCGAACCAATTCAAAAACAGAAAAAAAATTAAATTCCAAAGTCCATAGGTTCCCTTTTGTGAAAATGTGTTGTCCAGACTAAAAATGTCCATGCAAAATTTTTCTAAATTTCAACTTACCAAGTTCGTTACCATTTTTAGTGAAAAAACATTGTCCAGCATAAAAATGTCCATGCTCATTTTTCCAAAAACATGATATTCTGGCTTTAAATTGGTAAATTACTCTTACCAATAAGTTTGAACCAATTCTAAGATAAAAAAATTTTCAACTTTCAAAGTCCATAGGGCCCTGTTTTTGTAAAAATGTCTTGTCCAACCAAAAAATGCCCATGCGATTTTTTTTAATTTCAACCCCTTTATGACATTACCCTGTCTGTAAGCTTTGCAACGATATCTCATTTAGCCCAATTTTTTTGCTGGTTGAGGAGAAAGGTTGTTCCCTTTTTTAGTGAAAAAAACATTATCCAGCATTAAGATGTCCATGTTAATCTTACCGAAAAACGTGACATTTTGGTTTTACATTGGCTAATTACTCTTATCAAGAAGTTCGAGCCAATTCAAAGACAAAAAATTTTTGATTTCCAAAATCCATAGGTTTCCCCTTTTGTGGTAAAAATTACAATATTGTTTGTAAACTTTTACGAAAAACACTATTGTTTATAAAGCCTCATTTTCTCATACATTCCAGTTGTCGATTTGGCCTAGTGATTAGCGTCTGGGAGTTGCGTTAGAAAGGTCTAAGGTTCGATTCCTTCCGCAGACAATTTTTTTCAGTTTTTCCAAAACAGTTTGTAAAATTTACAAACAAGCTTCTTGTCCCATTAGAAAGTCACGTTTTTGTAAAATATGCAAATGTTTTAGTGAAAAAAGTGCAAACAAGGTTAAGAGAGAATATACTTCAATTTTTGATAAGTTTTGATAAGTGATTGATTGATTTTGATATTTGATAAGTCGTATCTTTTGAATCGTTTAACATAATTCAATATAGCAAAAAATCACAATGTTTTTGGATCCAGAATAAAATTCTGCCCAAAAACATCAAAATTAAAGACAAAAAGTTTTACTATATAGCAAACCCTAAGGTATAGTTACAACAGGCATTTTTTCGGATACAGACTGTAAGACACAATTTTATCTTTTATTTAAATTAAAACTCCTACAAGCAGCAAACCAATAAATAGCAATCAACCATGTCTGATTTTTATCAGTAATAAAGTAGATAAGAATGGGTTGTTGATTCCAAATTTTGTTTTTCAAAGATAATTCTTTTCTTTCCGGCCCAAGTTAGCGTTTCAGGCATTTTAATTGTAACCGGCACCAGTTCGCATCTCTTCAGCCCATGTTCCATTGGTCTAAGATTATAACCAGCGCATTCCTGAAAATAATGTATTTTTACAGAAATTTATTATATTCCTTTAACGTATGCGGCCACTAAATGTGTGGTACATAGCCATATCTTTTTGCCTTTGATTTTGTTGTTTTTTTTTGAAACCTTTACCATTGTTCATATCTTTTTATAGTGTTTTTATGTTTTTAACTATTTAGAAATTATGACCTTTAGAAAATGGTAATTTTTTGGTGACTGTGCACTTAAAAATTGTTAATTGATATAACAATTGAGGGTATATGACCTAATTTCGGTCAGGCCTTAATGTCGGCCACCAATTTAGGGTGTTAGAAAATTGACTTATTTATAAAACACAAAAAAACTAGCACAAAAGTAACTGGATTAAATAAAGTGTTTTTCCAAACTTTTTTAATCGTGTTATTTTGCATTATCAACATTTTCAACAAAAAAGTGATTTTTTTCTGATTTTCTGTATTTTCGCTTTGTGTTTAAACTGCATCAAACTTAGAACGAACCCATATATAACATTTAAATAACTTCTATTTAAAGCTCATAATTGTTAATTTTCATGTTTTGATATTTTCTTCGGAAGCACTTTGCAATGCATTTAACTAGCTGCTCATTTTAAGATTCGGTTAATTTTGGTTATCTTAAAATTCACGTGAAAGAACCTGTTTAACACGATTTGCACCATCATGTGTACGGTTGGGGTTACATAACCCATAATTTACAAGGTTGCATTAAATTAAAATAGACCTAAAGTAATTTCTCAAAAATAATATAAAAACACATTAAAAAAGTCAGGTTATTTTTTTGGCGGAGGGATGCAGTCATAAAGTGAATATAAAAAAGATCAATGTCAATGGGTTTTCTTATCCAACTCACCACTTACCGCGATATAGAATACCAATGCTTCAAAAATTGTGAAAGTAAATTAAAATACAGTAAAAATTCCTCCTTTGGAGGAAGGATGCATTCATAAGAATTACGTAGTGAACATCTATGCGGGCTGAAATATTCCAATTTCCGATTGACTAGGTTTGAACTATCAATAAACCGCTTTAGGAATTTCTCAAAGATTATTGAAATGCAGTAAAAAAACAACTCAGGTTATTTTCTTGGCAGAAGAATGCAGTCAGATATGAAACATCAAGGATAGGCAAGGGCTGGTATGGAATTATGTCACTCCTTAACTTTTTTTAACGTCTTGTTTATCCTTAAAGTTTATAATTTTGTGTTATGTAATCGTTTTTTTGTGTTTTAGGCTTTTGTTTTTGTTTTTTTTAAACCTAAAAGGTGGCTGAAAATAAGGCGGATTTTGTTTTTTGGTTTTTTGTAAGTAAAAATATAAAAAAATTCAATATATTGGATTAAAATTTTTCCCAGGCTTTCTTTAGAGTTGGCTGGCTGTAAAAAAACCCATTTTATGTTGAAATAATTTTTCACACCAAAAAAATTCAACAAAAACACGTGCTGTTAAAACTAGTGTTTTTTAAGGTTTTGACTTAATTATTTAAAGTCTTGCTAGTAGCTATAACAATTTGCAAAAAAATTAAGTTATATATACCAAAAACAATACCTAAGAATAAATTTGCAACCTTTAAAAATATTTATCTTACGTTTTAGCGATAATTATAGCCAGTTTTTTCTAGGTGGCCCAAGTTAATGGCACGCGCCTTAACTTCGGCCACTATAAACAAAAAGTTTAAACCTTCATTGATTTTTAAGTGTGACAGAATTTTTTAAATTTTGCACTGGATTTACAAAAATAGCTGTCGTTTGATTTTTAGACCAAATCCTGGCTCGATTAGAAGAGCCAGAAAAAAATTATCCAAAAAAATAAAAAAAGTAGCCGAAATTAAGTCAGTTACACTAACTTTTTGGGATTTTTTTGGGTGCAAATCCGCAGAAGGCGTTTCCCGCCACCACTGCTCAGTGTTAAACTTGGTGACGATGGTGCGGATTTTAAAACTGAGCAGCACTGACGTGGAAGCCCTTATGCGGATATACTGCGGTTTTTGAACAAAAAAATTCCAAGGGTCAAGTCATAATAATAATGCAATCAAAATCACTGTCTACTTTGTTTTGATACCTTCATTGTTAGGACAGAAGTGATGCAGTATTTCTTCAAATACTAGAAGATAAATGCAGTATTTATTAAGTGTGTATTGCGTTTGTTAAAGTTGTGCTAGTAAGCAAACTAAAAATAAATTTTATCAGGGTGAAAATAGATGGAGTGATAAAGTAACCAGTCGTTTTTTGAGACAAATATCACCTACAGAGAAACAGGGGTTTATTGTTTATTTCTTCCTGGCGGAGAGCGGTTACGCCCTTAATTTCAACCTGGAAGACTTTAGCTTTAGTAGGTTAATGATCTAATTTTTTAAACTATAGTAAGTTAACTAGTAAGTTAATGGTCCAAAATTTCTAAATTATAAGCTAGTAAGTAAAAAAATAAAATAGTTTAGCGTTAATTTGCACTAGTAAACTAATTATTTAATCAAATTTGACAAAAATAACGTAAATGCATGAATCTCACGTAAAAAATAATTTGCGCACGGTGTGGTTTAATTTGCAAAAGCATGGTTGTTGCGAAGCTAATGGGTCGTTTCCTATGAAGTTTAGTGCAGTAATAATGCACTCAGTAGTTTTTGAATGGTTTTCCAACAAAAAAAATTGTTGCGAACGCACATTCAACCTAATTGTATATAAATTATTTTCTACATGAGGATGAGCTTCGTCCATAAATTTATTTTATTTATATCAAATTCATTGAAAAAATAGTTTATTATCTCAAATACCAACACACCAACAAAATAATCGATTTTCCTAAAAACATTATCAATAAATATTTTATTTAATTTAATTTTGGAGATATAATTTGATAAAAAATATATATCTAATTATTCAAATCTGAGAGAATAATATTCAAAAAAAACCTGGACAAATTAATTTTTGACAACTGCGAAATCGTAATTTTTTAACTATTTAAATCAGTATAAATTTTATTTTTTAGGAAAACAAAATAAAAAATTTAAGAGAAGTGGCGCTTTTGGATTTGTCAAAGAATTATATATCCTAAAATTTATTTTTATTTATATTTTGTCCAATTTATGCCAAAACCTAAAAGGAAAACCGTTTACAGTTGACACCGGTTGTTTGTTATTAAAAA
The DNA here is from genome assembly GCA_030248175.1 of Microlaimidae sp. YZB2_3. NCBI lineage: Eukaryota > Metazoa > Nematoda > Chromadorea > Desmodorida > Microlaimidae > Microlaimidae sp. YZB2_3. The sequence continues at coordinate 2,921 of JASAMX010027601.1, read as the reverse complement.
GTCTTTATGTTTGATAAATCTTTACCTTTTGGAATTTTTTCGTCCAAAAAGCTCTGCAAATCCGCACAAAGGAATAGGCAACACCGCTGTTCAGTTTTAAAGTCACGTTTTGGCTTCCGCTTGGCGTGGAGTTTAACACTGACGCGGAATCCCTTTTGTGGATTTGCAGTGGAAGAAATCCTAAAGACTTAAAAAAACATTTTGATTTTTAATTGTTAGATGTTTTTGTTGTCATTTCTGAAAATTTTTCCTTATCATAATGGTCACAAAATCAGAAGCATGGATTTTGGTATGGAAAAAAGGCGCATAAGTATTTTACCCAATAGACTAGTTCGGAATAAGGGTTTTTTAGTGTTAGGAAGAGGGTACATAACTACTAGCGCCAATCATATGTAGAAGGAAAATTGAGAAACAGCGAGAGACTAGTACATTTTACGGTTTAAAATATTTCAAATATTTATTGGTTTAAAATCTCGACCCCTTCTCTTCAAAATTTCCTAAATACTTTTTAAATATTGCAAAAGCAAAAGCAGTTTTTGGGGATTTTAGTTTTTTGCCGCTTCGTAGGTGTTTTCCAGGCGCGCTTGTTTTTCAGTTTTTTAATGTTTCAATTACAAAAAATGCTTAATTTAAAAGTTTGGAATGGACTTTTTAAAATTAATTTTTAAGTTTTGAATAGTTTTACAAGCAAAACATTAAAAAAAAACCAGGTAGGTTTAAAATTAGTTTAAAAGCACAAATTTCATCTTTATTTTTACTGATTCGAAATCACTGTTCAGGATAATACTAATTTAGTGGTGATTTTAAACTATTGTGACGTTTAATAGGTTTAAACTTAAGAAACTAAGAAAACTAAGATTTTTTCAAATTTTATTTTTTTCTTTTTGTACCCTCTCTCGTACAGTAAAAGACGCTTATTCCGAACTAGTCTATAGATTTAAATTTTGCGCAAAGTAAAGTTTGAAGAAGTTCGCAGACTAAGATATGAAGTTTGTGATTTTAATAAAATGGTATAAAAATTGTTTTTCCATGTCCTCTTATTAATTTGGCAACTCCTTTGAACACAGAAGTTATAATACAAAAAACACAAAAAAACGCTTTTTATATTGATTTGATGGTACGTCATAGTCAGCAAGGAATTTGGAGCCGTTGGACGGTTTTGAACATTTGAGACGCAAAAATAGGAATTTTGAGCGGCAGCGGAAAGTGGAAAAATATTTTGGTGTTATGTTTAGGTGTTGAGGCAGGCGAAGCGATAGATTTCAATGACTTATGAGTTTATTCTAAGTAATGTTCCCCAAAGCTCCGCCTTACTTTTGTACTAACTTTATGAATAATTAGAAAAAGAATTTTATAGATGATTTTTTCAAAAAAATTTTGTAAATTAATTTTTTTAAAGCTTTTTTAAAATAATAAAAATTGTCATAAAATTGCGAATTTAACACATATTTAGAGCTTTAAGCTTTAAATAAGCTTTAAATCGTTTATTTAAGGGAAGAGGAGTTTCGGTATTCCTTCGGCTTTAAATGTTCGAAGTTTTCCAGAACATATGATACTAAAGGGTGAAACATAACTAGTTCACACTTTCGGCTGCATTCATTTCCCTCAACCAAGTTCCAGTTCTTATTGCCCTATTTTTTATAAACACATTTTTTTTTAGAACACAATACTTAAATAAAAATACAACAGAAAATTTTAACTTGCAAAAAAATTTCGAAAAACAATTATGCAAATGAAAGAAGGTAAATTCAGTAGTTTTTTTATTTTTGAGAGCTAAATCACAATGTAAAGCAAAACTATAGATAGTTTAATCAAAAATATATAATACTATATAATATATTAAGGAAATTTTGAAGCACATTGCACTTTTTAGCAATCTTTATGCGCATATATGCGCATATACTGCACATAAAATGGCACAACCGCGGGAAACAAAAAAATAAACCTACTTAAAAACCACTATTTACTTTTATACACAATATTATACAAACTTTTAGTATAGATAAAAAAAAATAAAATCCAATACAATACACAAAAAATCTATTTATGTATTGCATTGAATTTTATTTTTGTATGTCTATACTAAAGGTTTGTATTTTGTGTACTGTGTGCAAACTAGGTACTGGTTTCTTAGTGGGTTTTTTTTTGTTTCCCGCGGTTGTGCCATTTTATGTGCAGTATATCCGCATATATGCGCATAAGATTGCTTAAAAGTGCAATGTACTTCAAAATGCAGTGCGTTTGAGTTAGCATGCTGGGATATGCGCAAAAACACTGCTACATTTTGAGCAGTGCCCATTTACACGACACATGCCTCAATAAGAGCAGTTGTTTTGCCATTTTATGCGCACAACAACTAATGGCAGTGCTCAAAAAATCGCACCAAATTGTTTCGCTTCTGAAACTGAGTGACATATTTTTCCTTAATATAATATATAGTATTATATATTTTTGCTTTAATTATCTGTAGCCGCAGTCATAAAGCCTGATTAACCAAGGATTAACCAAAGATTATGTATAGACGTCTTTTTTCATGGACAAGGAGAGAATCGGATTAAAAAACTAATAAAAACAAACTTTAAACGCGATTTTTGGACTTTTTGTCATGTTTTATGACTTGAAAAGTCTACGTACTGTTTTAACTAAAGTATTTTTATATAAATAATTGTCAAGATTTTAGAATATTTAAAAAAAAGTTAAATACATGATATTGTTAGTTTTTACTTTTGAAATAAAAAAAATTAAATAAAAAAAACGAATTTTATTTCGATTTTGCATTTGTTCCCATTATTGATTTAAATTGATAAATTTTTATATCTTCTATATGTTTGATTATGTTTTAAGTTACTGTAAATAATTAATCATTATTTAGAGCAATTGAGTCTTTTATCAATTTAATTATGTGAGCCAATGCAAAAACC
>JASAMX010027600.1:0-26345 GCA_030248175.1 Microlaimidae sp. YZB2_3 | reverse complement strand
TATATTATATTATTATTATAAATACATGTCAAAAATACAAAACATTAATAAAGTTTTTTACCAAAAATATTCTATTTTTTCATTTTCTATTTAGCCTATCTTAAATAATAAGACATTGGTTCAAAATGTAGTTTCTCGGCGTCAATTAAAAGAAAATTAAACGAAAATAAAAAAAAAATTGATTCCTTATTTTTAAACGAAAGTATGGAAATAGTTAGATATAGGCTTTTACCATTTTTTTATTATAAACGATTAAAAAAAGGACTTCAGGATTTTTTTTACTATATATTTTTGTAAAAAAAGTTTTTTTTTGCAATTTAAAAAAATCCTGAGATTGTTTTGAACCCAAACCACCTCTGAAAGTTGCCCCCTACATTACCCTAATTTATTATAAAATTTCTCGAAGTTCTCTATTTTTGGCTTCAAGTTCCAGCTTCAAATTTCTTCGGCTCCATCGATCCTAAATCGAGGTAATTACGGTGCTTCTTTTTCCAATTAAAGAATTTACGGTCGATGGAGCCTTAGGAACTTGGAGCTGAAAATAGGGAACTTGGAGCCGAAAGTGAAAATCGCTAAAACGCTAAGCGAAGCCTAAGTCTAACCCCAAACCATTTTTTACTTAAAGGCTTCAAGTTCCCATTGCTAGGACTCCAAGTTCTCAGAAAATTCAAATAGCTCCAAGTTCCCTGCTTGTGTCTCTAAAGACCCAGTAGCAGTTAAAAGGCTGTCAGGTTATGTAAAATATTGTCAGGTTAGGTCAGGTAAGCTAAGAGTTAAGTTAGAGACATAGATACACAAATTTACCGGTAGGCAGGTAAAAACCTCCGATCAGAAATAATAATCTTCTTATTTGCGCGGCTGTGTTTGTATCTGTTTTATAAATATTTGAATTCGAATTGATCTGTGTTTCACACTACAATTGCACTTTTATCTTATGTGTTTATATACTCGTGCAATTATATTTATAGTATTTTAAGTAAATTTTAGAGTAGTTAATAATTGTAGAAATATTTTTGCATATTTTTGCTAATTATGTAGTGGTTTGCGGAATAATTTACTGATTCTTACAAGTAAGATTGTCTGTTTTAAAATCATTTTGTAATAAAATTGAAACCAAATTGTCATAATTACAAGTAAAAATATCAAACATTTATTCTTTTCTTGTAATCAGAAAAATGTGTTGTTCACCTGTCTTGTATATTTTATAAGTCGTTTGTTATTGCTGGTTTTAAGTTAGAAATTTATAAATAGAAAGAATATAAATTTGATCATAAATACTAGTAAACACTTTCGTTTGAAAAAAGAAAACATTAAGAAATTTCTAATCTGTCTTATCGATAACAAAAACAGAAAACCATAATTAGGGTTTTTCTATTAAACAGGATCATTGTTTAGAAAAGTTGTTGTGGTATGTAAAAGAAAATCCTATGATTACATTCGAAAACAACGTAGTTTTTCTTATTAGTTAGAAATATGAGCTAAAACATTGATTTTCAGCTTAAAAACTCACATGAGCTCCAAATAAATTAGTCAGCTGTTTAAATAATCTTTTTCTTCTACAATAATTTTTACTCCTTATGATTTTATTCATTTTACGTCATTTGACGTCTTTGTAAACATTTTTTGTGATTAATAATATGAAAGTTTTTGCATATTTCTACAAACATAAATATTTCACGTGAAAAAGAAAGATTTTAAGTAGATCTACCGTAATCACAAAATTTTTTTCTGGCAAAAATATTCGATAAATTTACATTTTTTAGACTTTTACCGTCGGAAATTTTTTATATATAAGCTTGCAGCTTGACCACCCTAAATTAGCAATGTAATCAATGAAAGAAATTATGTGTTATTATATAATATTTTAAATTACAACTTTATTATCACGCCAAGAGTTTATTATTGATAATAGATACTGATTTACATTACTATTTAAAGGTTATACGTTGGCTCAGGAAACATGTATGGGCTAGTGTTGTAAAAAGTTAGTTTTACTTTTATTTAAACTAATAAAAGTAACGCATTTTGGATTACTTTTACTTTTACTCGACTTTTGAAAATTCAATTACTATTACTTTTACTCTTACTCGAATTTTGAAATTTTAATTACTTTTACTTTTTCTCTTACTGGCATTTTTCCTGCAAATACCTAAATTAGTTTCGGTAAAATTTGAGTAATTTTCAATTAGTAGATTTCTTATGAGCTTGTTGTAAAGTGAGTGCCAGAAGAAAATTTTTGAAGCCGCTAACACGCTAAAACCATTTATTTTGACTAAAAAACTTATTAAAATAATAATTTATACATAAAATTAGCAAAATAACTTTAGAACAGAGCTCTGGAGCTCCAAAAATTGTTGTTTTGCTCCGCTTCAAAATTACTTTTATTATACTTTTAGTCTTACTTTTATTTAAAAAATAGATCTTACTTTTTCTTTTATTTTACTTAAATAAAAATTTGACCATTACTTTTACTTTCACTTTACTTAAATTAAAAAAGTTACTTTTACTATTACTTTAATTAAATTAAAATTTTTCAAATTATTTTTACTTTTACTTAAAATAATCTAAAATCCTTATTTTTTACAACACTAGTATAAGCTGAATAAACAGGTATTCATTTAAAATAGACTGGATTTTGCAAAATTTTTATCGAAAATGTAGCTTTTTTACGATCCCCCTGCCGAAATGGTTTAATAATACTTAATTGGATGCTGACGAACAAACAAAAGGTTAAAAAAACGAAAATTGTTTAGAATAAGATAAAAATTTGAGATTTCACAGTTGCCAAAAATTTATAAAAGTGAATTTATAGACAAAAAAAATCTAGCTGACCGCGAGATTTGCAGTATTGAGTCGACTATTTAACAACAAAAATATTCAAAATTTTTCACAAAAGTGGATTAATAACAAAGATTAAAATTGTATTTTAATAAATATTTATTAAATTACCTAATTTGTAACCTAAATGCAAATTTTTTAAGGGCTAAAGTTGGTTAATTTTTGTATTTTTTGTGAAAAGGTGGAATTAAAAAAATTCTGCGTTCTTATTGGTTTTAAAAAAAACACGTCATTACCGCACAATTTTAATTGGTCCCTTCATGCCTGCATTCTAATTTTCAGCGTCAGCCAGATAAACTTCAACCATAATTTTTGTGAATTATACTAAATTAGCCAATTTTTATTATAAAATTAATTTTTATTTAAAAGTTAAAAAAAAATTTGTTTATTTTGTATAAAGCAAAATACGCAAGGCCGAACTCGGTATAATTCGGCCCTAACTACGCAACCAAATATATTATACGTGGCAAAATATACTACGCATAGCGATACAATTAAACGTGTTAGCACATGGAAAATATTATTACAAAATATCATCAAATTATTTATCACGGTACAGTGTGTTTTAGTCATTATTTAAATTTGTATGAATGTGATTTTATACTAGCATAATAATATATTTGTGTTATTTATTCTGGCTTTCACGCAGCATCTGTTTTTTGTCGCTTATTCGAGTTTTAAAAAAAGTACGGTATTAAATTGTAAAAATTTTCGAAAGTCAGCCAGCAAGACAAAATATGTTTAGAAAAATGGTTTTCAAAGCATTTATCGTGACACCAGTCCGTCACGATGACACCCGTCCGTCACGATGTCACCCGTCTGTCACGATGACACCCGTCCGTCACGATGACACCCGTCCGTCACGATGAAACCCGTCCGTCACGATGACACCCGTCCGTCACGATGACACCCGTCCGTCACGATGACACCCGTCCGTCACGATGACACCCGTCCGTCACGATGACACCCTTCCGTCACAATGACACCCGTCCGTCCGCTGGTTGTCTTTCGCATGGCCGCGTTTGTTAAACACGAGTGTCACACCTTTGTCCCGGATTATCGTATTATCCACCTTTGCAAATAATTATTATGATTAAATTTACAATATACTTACGCATATAGTTTTTACAGGCAGTATATTTTTGAGTGTGTATAATTATTGCTATTCAACTAATTTATGATACATTATTTTCTGGTAATTTATTCAAAAAATCCTGTGAATGCAAATAGTTTTAATATTTTAACAACTTCAACGGAAATTTCCGACTCAAGTCCTATAAAGAATATTTTTAGGTGAAAAAACTAAAAATAACGAATTGCTTTGTGTGTTTTATTGTTCTGCAAACCCGCTTTCTTTGTTTTCTTATTTTTATACTTCATATTCGGTGGGCGATGCAAAGACACACAAACACAAGTCCACTAACTCGTCACATTATGTTCCCCTGCCCACCTTGGTTGATTGGTCAGTTGTACTTTTCATTAAACGCATGGCGTGACCGAGGGCTGGATGCTGGATTTTTCCTCAGTTGTTTTTCAAATGAAAAGGCTGAACGCTTCAAATTTGGTAAACTTGTGCGACGAATTTCATTTTGCTGATATTTCATTGATACAACGTCCAGTAAATATGAGGTATAATGTAAAGTTACCTGGGATTAGTGTGTAAGTTTAATACTTCAGTCGCTGAGGTACTGGAACTGTAGATTAACGGATCAAGCCTTGTATCACCTTTTTTAGGATTAAAAAGTAATAAATAGCATATTATTTTGAAATTAAATTCTTCACCTGTCCATTCATAATCTTTCTTTTAGTTGTATTACTATTATTTAAGCGTTGAATGAAATTTGTTTTATTAAATTTTTTCTGTGTAAAAACTGATTTAACTTCGGTCTTTTGACTCGCCCGCCAGATTTACTGAGCGGTACAAATCCACTAGTAAACTTTATTTATTTTGTAACTTACCTGGTCAATAGGCAAGTTTTTCTTGGAAGTGTTGTGTATCAAATCAAGAATAAGAGTAGAGAATGTCCGACTATGTGTTAAACAGTTGTTCGAATTATAGGTAGTAGATTATTATTATTCCACGGTGTAGATTTTTTATTATGTAAAAAGTCTACTATGACCTGTGGAATAATCTAAAGTTTGTGGAATAATCCACATGATAATTTTTCTACGTAATACTCTAGATTATTCTACATGACAACCGCGAATTCGCAAACAAAAAAAATTGCAAACGTAAAACTCTCTGATTATGTTTTTTCACGTAATGTTGTCAAATATTCAAGGTTTTTTTTTCAATCCAATGTATAAATCATTTTACATGTTAAAACATTAAATATTTCGAGTAATTTGAATTATTCGAGAGTTTTATGTAGAAAAATTTGCTGTATGCATTTTGTGTTTACAATTTTTTATTTTGCAAAATTTAAACTGCAAAAAACTGTGACTGTAAAATACTTGGATAAGGTTTTTTCCACGTAATGTTGTCAAACATTCTAGGGATTTTGTTGCATCGGACGTATAAATAATTTTATATGTTAAAACGTCGAATATGTATTTTGAGTAGTTTGAATTATTCGACAGGGTAGTATGTTGAAAAACTTTATCTAGGAGTTTTGCGTTCGCAAATTTTTATTGCTACATGATAAAACATCTATACACTGGAATAATTTACATATAATTTGAACAACTATTTAACACAAATTTGGGACAATTCGCTTCCTACAATTCACTGCCTGGACAGTTCGCTCCCTGCCCAATTCGCTCCCGTATTCTTTATAAACGCAATTTTTACAAAACAGTTTATTGTGGACAATTCGTTTCATGGACAATTCGCTCCCCGGACAATTCGTTCCCTATTAACAGTTCGCTCCCTGCACAACTTATTTTCTTGCGTTTGTATTTCTTTGCTTTTTATTCCTAGTTCGCAGGGTGTTTTATAAGCGTAATTTCTTTATTTAAAGCTTACTTTTCTTAGGACAATTTGCTTTTTTAGATTAAATTTCTGATTTAAAATTTGGTTTAAATTCTAAATTTGAGTTTAATTTTTTATTTTCTATTTCGAAAAATATTAAATGAAGGCTGCCATGTAAAAAAATATTGTTTACTAGAAGTTTTACATGTTGTTGTGTTTTGTTCGCTGTAATTCTGGTATTACCATTTAGAAACCAAATTTTTTTTAAAAAAAGCGAAATACGTATAAACCTATAAAAACATTTCGCTTCTTTATATATAACCTTCGTATAAATTTTAAATTGTCTGTTGTTGAGAAACCTGTGAAAAAAACCATACATCAAATACCATGAACCAAAATTAATATTTAGCAACTATATTTGGATGTTTTGCGCTTTGTTTTTATTTGATATTGATGGGTATGTCTCCTTCCCGTCACACTTAAAAAATTAGTGTTACATTAATTTAAAACAAAAAAATTACTTTTGTTTGCTCAAAGTTGATCAATAATGACGCTAGGAAGAAATACATTCTGCATAATATCTTCCGAAGAAATAGCTTTAGAAACACTTTAAAATTCATAACAAAATAAAACTTTGTTTTCCCTAAGCCTAAGCAAAATCCTAAAATCAAACTAAAAAATATAAAAAAAACCTTGAAAAAAGCCTTAAATTTTTTTTTTAAATGGCGAATAATTAAAAAAAAATTTTTTTCTGAAGATTTTTTGCAGAAGGTATTTTTTCCGGACACCATAATAATATTCGTCAATAAGAACTGTGTTATATTGGAGACCGTTTTCTAAAAAACAAGCTTATTTTCACCAAATTGTTAATGTAAAAATTCAAAAAAAAATACCACCTTTTTTCTAAAAAATCGTCATTGAATTGTATCCAGCGAAAAATTGTGATAAAAACCGGTTAAAAATTTTGTCCCAAACAAAATGTGCTTTTTTAAAATTACGGTTATAAGAAATAACCAGGCCACCTACGATTTTTTAAAATTTATATTTCAAGGAACGATTGAATTGTAAAGAGAGCGATATGTCTAGGGAGTGAATTGTCCAGGGAGCGAATTTTCCAAGCTACGAATTCTCCCCAATAAAGTTTGTGTAATAAAAATTTCATTTGTAAACAACGCTGGGAGCGAATTGGGCGGGGAGCGAATTGGGCGGGGAGCGATTTGTCCAGGGAGCGAATTGTTCAGGGAACGAATTGTCCCGGGAGCGAATCGTCCCGGGAGTGAATTGTAGGGAGCGAATTGTCCAGATTCCGTTTAACACACGTAGTTGGACATTCTCTACTCTTATGCATTCTTGACCAAATGAAGAGTAGAGCGTGGAACAGAAAGTTTATAGATTGTTACCAGAATAGAAGACTCCATCAATCTTAATAAGGATGTGTGTTTTTTTCGATAACAATGTGTGTGTAAGCTTTTTTATTGGTAATTCAGATTTCGACACCCAATAAATATACGTTATAATGGAGGACAAAAAAAGTGCCACGTTTGGATTTTGCTCCGCGGCACCCGCTTAAACCATAATAAAAAAACGTGAAAAATTTTTGTAATTCATGTCTATCTTCTTTGTTTTCTTCATTTTTTAATTTCAACATTCATATTTTAATAGAGATACACATGTTTCACTACTGATTTATTAAATACAAATATAGGTTTATTAGAAATGGCAGGAAATAACGTAACAATTCAAGGAAACCCTTTTTGATGTAGATCTTTGTTATTGATTGATTTATCAAAACAATACCTTCTAAAAACTGCAAAAATATATTCTAACTGCTCAATAAAACTTGTTTTGTAAAAAAATGAATGATGTTTTAAGTTACACTGACTTAGAATGACTGAATTTTTCAGCTGACCGCACCAGTGTCATCTAGTGTCTAGTATTAAAAACAATAAAACAAATTTCCCTCTGTTTTTAGGATATAATTTACAATATGTATAAGCAGTGTGAAAGACCTTTTCCATGGGGATTGTAGCCGTGTGGAAAAGTTACTATCATATTTAGATAATTTAAACCTTAAACATTCCTCATTATCAATATATTTTTTTCTTCTTCTTTTCAAAGTAATTATAATCATTACCCAAGCCTAAATCTTTAAAAGCAAGCTTAACCCGGGAACGCCAGGGGTCGTAAAATTTTTAGCAATAGCAGTCAGTACTCTAGCAACTATCATTATTAATTTAAAAAGAAAATTTATGTTTTTCATTTTTCTTACTCTTATTAATCAAGCACACACTTGCACTGCTATGCTCGAATATATGAATTATAACTGGGTTCTGTTGTTATTCACTGAATAAAAAATTAGTATCGTAGGAATACCAATTAAAACAAAACTATTTTTATTTACCATCATAGTTCACATATAGGTCCATATGATTTAGGGTCAATGGAGCCGAGGGAACTTGGTACCAAAAATAGCCCTAAGTTGGAAACTTGGAGCTGAAAGTAAAAATCTCTATAACTTATACCTAAGCCTAAGCGAAACTTAAATCTAAGCTGAAACCATTTTTTTTTCTTTAAGGCTCTAAGTTCTTATTGTTCCTGGCTACAAGTTTTCAAAAAAATTTGACGGCTTCAAGTTCCTTTTTTGCGGTTCTAAACGTACCTCGTACCATATACAACTAGATTTTTTTCTCTAAGCACATGTCTAAGATACAATCGTTCTTTTTTCCTTCTCTATTGTTACAGATACATTTTTCAAACTATTATTGTGAAGTCAAACTATTCAGAATTTAAGTTTAGCGCGTCAACCATTAAGAAGCTGACAATGAAAGTTACAGGTTAAAGTTCTACATTGTCATAATTAAGGACAGATGTAATTAAAAATGAAGTAATCATGACTGCATCAATGTACAAGCATAATTTCCTCTTGTTTAACTACTAGACTATACACAAGTTTATTTTTAAAGAATGAAAAAAAAAAAAACTGGAGGCAAAGATAGAAAAAAAACCCAACATAATTTTTTGTTAAGTCACCATGGGCTTAATTTATTCTAAATGAATGCTAAAACGTATGCTGCAAGATTAAGCTAATGAATTTTAGCATTTAATTATGATTTGCGTTTCTTATGCTGCTGTGGTAGAAGAATATCTTTTAAAAGGTGTTTATGTGTGTTTATAAAAATATTTTAAAAATTTTTTATATGCATATCTTTTGTTTAAAACCTCTAATATGGCGCCAGAAATTGCTAAACATTTTTATAGCGCGTTCAATAAGCTTCGTTCTATTGCCTAATAATTTTGAAATAAGTACCTTATAGACTTAGTTATAAAAACTTTATCTTTAATGAATGTTATATTCTTATAATGTTATCATCGTTAAAACATGTTATAATTTTTTACTAATAGTTATGAATTTTTTATTATTCATTACTTTTTTAAACATATAATTTCTCACAAAGATATAAAGACAAAAAAATGAAATCACTTTAAAAGAAAAAAGCTCAAACACATTCTGTTTTTTACAATATACCTTTAAAAAAAGCTAACAAACTTTATGATACTTCTATGTTTTAAAAAGAAAAAAACTTTATGGCTATTTAAATCATATTTGAGTGTGTATTAATTTGAATTATGACTTGATGTTTTGCTAAAAAACATTTGAAGGGTAAACTGAAAAACAGAAATTCGTAGAACGCTTTAAATAAAATTGCTACAGGCAAATAAAATCTGGCTGCCCGCGATATTTGCAGTATTGAATATTCAACAACAAAAACATTCAAAATTTTTCACTAAAGCGGATTAATAACAAAGATTAAAAACTGTATTTTAATAATAAGGGCTGAAGTTGGTTAATTTTTGTATATTTCGGAAAAAGTGGAATTAAAAATATATTCTGCGTTCTTATTTGTTTTTTTTTTTAAAAGTCATTACCGCACAATTTTAATTGGTCCCTTCATGTCTGCATTCTAATTTTCAGCGTCAGCTCAGCGTCAGATATAATTCAACCATAGTTTTGAAATACAAAAAAAACTATAACAGGCATTTTTTATAAGAAACCAAACTAGCTTTATATTTATTGGATGAAAAATAAAAAAAAGTATTAATCATTGCTAAAACTCGATAAAATGCACGCGTAGGTGACACTCTGCGAACTCGACCATGCGCGCTCGGAATTCGTAAAACTCGCTTAAGTTTGGCTTCTGTAAATTTGTGTTTTTTTTTAAATTTAATAAATTTGTAAATTTGTAAATTTGTCTGCAGATTTTTTGCACGAAAAACACATTGTGTCAACAAATACTACACAAATCGTAACAAGCAATGTATCAAATATTCATTTTCTTTGAGTGGAGTTTTTGAAATTTAAATTGCTATACCCAATGAGCAATTTTTTTAAAAGTACATAATCATCCACAAAAACGCCATTATTGTAGGGGAATTATTATTATCTCCTGAACTACTTAAAATATTTTCAAGAAAAACTTTTGTAGGCTATTGAGGGCAGGGCTAAAGGCTGGTTCATACTTATGTAAAAACGTCCTTTGGACAAAGTCAAAAGGACGTTTTTACATACGTTTATACGCTGTATTTGTCCTTTGGACTTTGTCCAAAAGATTTTTTTACATAAGTATGAACCAGCCTTAAGGCTTTTACGAAAAATTATCGAAATCAAAGACAAAAAAGGTTGACTCTGTACCGCACCTTTAATGTTTTTTAAACTCAAAAAATCAAGAAAAAATATAATTTAATAAGTTAAAGCTTTAATAAATTTAAAATTTGATTCACAAAAAATGGCAATAATTATTAATTATTAAATAAATTAGCAAAAAAATAGGACGGAGCTCCAGAGAAAGTTTATGAAACATCATTAAGGTCCACCACTGCTATTCCCTACAAACGTACATTTTGCTAATTTTTCTTAATATATTTTTTTAGTTTTGTTTTATTAAGTATAGGCTTAGGCTATATATAAATAGACGTAATGTGTGTGTGTGTGTTTGTGTGTGTGTGTGTGTGTGTGTTTGTGTGTGTGTGTGTGTGTGTGTGTGTGTGTGTGTGTGTGTGTGTGTGTGTGTGTGTGTGTGTGTGTGGTGGGGTGGGGGGGTGGGGGTGTGTGTGTGTGTGTGTGTGTGTGTGTGTGTGTGTGTGTGTGTGGTGGGGGGGGGGTGTGTGTGTGTGTGTGTGTGTGTGTGTGTGTGTGTGTGTGTGTGTGTGTGTGTGTGTGTGTGTGTGTGTGTGTGTGTGTGTGTGTGTGTGTGTGTGTGTGTGTGTGTGTGTGTGTGTGTGTGTGTGTGTGTGTTGGTGGTGGTTGTGTGTGTGTGTGTGTGTGTTGTGTGTGGTGGTGTGTGTGGTGTGCGTGCGGGGGGGGGGGGGGTGTGTGTCTGTGTGTGAGTGAGTATGTCTGTGTGTTCCCTAACACCTCCCTAACCACCCAACGGATTAAGGTGAATGAGGTATCGTTGGAAAGCTTATACCTCAGGGAATGTCTTAAGTGGGTTGAAATTTTGAAACAATTTACATGGACAACTTTATACTGGATAAAGCGTTTTTACCAAAGGGGGACCCTATGGATTTTGGAACTTAAAAAATTTTTTGTCCAGGAATTGGCTTAAACTTATTGGTAAGAGTAATTAGCCAATGTACACCCAGAATATTATGTTTTTGGAAAAAATGAACATGGACATCTTTATACTGGACAACTTTTTTTTCACTAAAGAAGGGAATGACCTTGCTCCCCAACCACAAAACGGATTGGGCTAAATGAGATATCATTGCAAAGCTTACAGTCCGGGGAATGTTATAAAGAGGTTCAAATTTAGAAAAATTTTGCATGGACATATTTAGCCTGGACAACACATTTTCACAAAAGGGGAACCTATGGACTTTGGAAATTAAAAATTTTTTGTCTCTGAATTGACTCGAACTAATTGATAAGAGTAAGTAGCCAATGTAAAACCAAAATGTGAGGTTTTTTTGGTAAGATTAACATAGACATCTTAATATTGGACAACGTTTTTTCACAAAAAAAGGGAATAACCTTCCTCCCCAACCAGAAAAAAATTGGGCTAAATGAGATATCATAGCAAAGCTTACAGGTCGGGAAATGTCATAAAAATGTTGAAATAAAAAAAATTTTCATGGACATCCTTAGACTGGACAACGCATTTGCACAAAAAAAGGGGCCCTATAGACTTTGGAAGTTGAAAAATTTTTTGTCGTTGAATTGGCTTAAACATATGGGTTAAAGAATTATTCAATTAAAAGCCAGAATATTATGTTTTTTTTTTTGGAAAGATGAACATGAACATCTTTATGCTGGAAAACGCATTTTCACCAAAAAGGGGATGGACCCTTCTCCCCAACCGCAAAAAAAATAGGTTAAATGAGGTATCATAGCAAAGCTTGCAATTTGGGGAATGTCATAACAGAGTTAAATGCTTAAAAAATAACATGGACATTTTTAATCTGGACAACACAATTTCACCAGAGGGGGCCCATAAATTTTAAAAGTTAAATTTATTTCTATTGCTAATTGTTGCTATTTTTATTGCTATTTATTACCAATAGATATTAGTAAATGGAAAACCCGCATATCATTTTTTTGGGAAAAAATCAACATGAACATTATTATGTTGGACAACGAATTTTTTTAAAAGTTGGGATGGACCTTCCTCCTTAACTACAAAAAAGATTGGCCTAAATGAGATATAATTGGAAAGTTTACAGCTCAGAGAGTTTCGTAAAGGGGTTAAATTTTTAAAAAATAACATGGACATCTGTATGCTGGAAAAACCAATTTTACCAAAACGACGGAAGGGATCATTCTTATGTTAATTACTAAACGAAGTGAGTTAAAAGAGATAGCATTACAAAGCTTACAATTTAGGGAATTATCATAAAAGGATTGAATTAGCAAATTAATTTGAGAAATACAGATATAATTATTTTTAGCCGTATGGCTAAAACGGGCTAATTGTTTTAAAAAAATTGTAGGAAAAAAATTATTCACGAGAAATTATCTGATAGCAAAGAATTTCCTATAAATTTGTGATTGTTTTTTTTATGATTTTAGGTGAAGTAATTATAACCACACAAATTTAATGGGCTTACTGTTTTATTATTTTTTAAACAGCATTAAACAATTCAAAATAATGTCACCGCCAGCTGAAACGTTTTCTAGTAATTCTGTTTCCTAGTAATTCGCTGGGTTCATATGCCCTGATCTATTACCTTTAAGGGCAATTGCTGAAGGATCGGCCAGGTACCTGGGGTTCGGGGTGAAAGTCCTCAGCCAAGAACTAAATCTAACCTATATCTATCAGCTTTAAGGGCAATTGCTGAAGGATCGGCCAGGTACCTGGGGTTCGGGGTGAAAATCCTCAGCCAAGAACTAAATCTAACCTATAATTTGTTTTTATTTTTACTCAAATTTTATATAGTATATTTTCAAATAGAATTAAATTATTGAATAACTTATTTGCTGAATCTTAAGCGTGAATCCATTTTTTCCTTTGGTTTTCACACTTTTAATTATGATGAAAATTGTGCAATCATATACATAAATACCTAAATTGTAATTTTTATTCTTCTTGCTGGTTTAATTAATTTAGTTACGTTACTGAAATAAAGTAACTAATTAAACTTATTAATTAAAATTTCAGTAGTACCAAGAATACATGAAAATTAATTAATATTAATTAATTTTCATGTATTCTTGGTAGTACAGTTATTAATAAAAATTTCAATATTAGCTATAACCAAGAATGTATCACTGTGTATTAAATTTCTTCCCTATCCGTGCATTGCTTTGACAGCAATTTAATTCCCTGGGGGGTTAAATTTAACCTCCGGTCAAATTTAACCTCCCGGGGGTCAAATTTGACCGCATTTTCTTAAGGCATAAAAAACCCCGCCAAAACAAGCTAAAAAATACTTGTATTAATTACATAAAAAATAAATATGAAAACATTCAGATATATAAAAATAAGTCCACAATTAACTAAAACTCACAATTTTATGAAAGAGCAAATATAGGAATAAAGGTTTTTTCATTTAAGTTTCAAAATTTTTCACACGAAAAAATGCCAAGGTTTTTTTATTTTGAAATAAATTTTATTTATTTGCATTTAATTTTATTTACCTTTTATACAAACAAATATTTTAAGAATTGAAATGAAACAAAAATATGGAAATCAAGATTTTAAAACATTTGTAAAATCGATAAAATTAAAAGGAAAGAAACAAAAATAACGCTCAATTAGAAGGGGATTTTAACCAGGGACCTTGCAACACAAAAAACTTTTGGTCTATCGGGGCTATCGCAGCTCCTGTCACCTCGTCGCTAAACACTCTTTATAAACTGTGTTTTCTCTCGTAGCAATTCGAGCAATATTTCTTTTTTTGTTTCGTGTTTTGTGTAATTTATAAAAATGTTGAAATAATTTTCTTCTGCATAAAAGTTCTAACAAATCTAGAGTAGTATTTCTTAAAATTTATGATTTTGTGCTCAGTTTAATTGAATTTTTTTAATTGATAAAGAAGATGATAAAAAATTTTATTCAAATATTCTATGAGCTACAATTTTATGTTTTCCTTTTTGAAAATAACTAAATCAGAAAGTAATCGACCAGTCTAATACTCTTTTATGATTTATTTTATATGATATTTTGTTATTTCCTGCCGTTTTCGTGATTTTTTTACCGCCTTTATTTTTTTCGTACCAATCAAATTCGACCCCGCGGTGGTTAAATTTGACCCCCGGGGCCGGTCCACTGAAGGCGTGCTGACTAGGTGCTAAGTTAGCACGTTCTTTAAAACTCTTGATAATATTTTAATTTTAGTTTTTTTCTCAAGATTTCTTATGGGACTCTTTTTTTAAAGAAAATAAATTGATATTTACACAGTTTTATGCATATTTGCTTTATATAAAAGCTAAAAAAGCCTTAACCCCTAGTTATGAGTCTTTCTAACCCTTAACTATGGTTTATTGTCTTATTAGCTTGTATTAAATAAAAAATATCAAAAAATTAATAAAATATCAATTTATGCCATCCAAACAAAGAGTTCAAAGAGATTTTTTGAGAAAAAACCCAGAAATTAAAACATTATCAAGAGTTTTAAACAACGTGCTAACGTAGCACCTAGTCACACACGTTTAATGGACCGGCCCCCCGGGAGGGGGGTTAAATTTGACCCCCGGGGGTTAAGGGGTTAAACTTAACCCCCCGAGGGGTTAAATTTGACCCCTTGGGGGGTTAAATTTGACCCCCGGGAGGTCAATTTTAACCCCGGGGTTAAATTTGACCTCCCGGGAAGTCAAATTTAACCCCCCGGGGGGTTAAATTTCTGTCAAAGTGATGCACGGATAGGGAAGAAATTCAACACACAGTGATACATTCTCTTCTTATGTATTCTTGCTATAGCTAATAATTTTCATTTTGATTTTTTGCGAAAGTTATGTTACATAATAACATATTTTTGTGATAAAGATCGTGAAACATAAGTTATTATTTGAGAAACATATTAAAAAAATAAATTTTTTTAGTTATGATTTTAGACATGATTTTTTAGCATCAACTAAGATAAAAATATGATTTTTTACAAAACAAACTAAAAATTTAAAAACTACAATTAACAAGATTATTTTTTGTTGAAAACAATTTAAATTTTAAGACAAACTATCACAAAAGGTTCTGGAGGGCAGCCAAGTTTTAATTACCCAATTTTTTAGGGCTTAATTAAACCCTAAAAATGAGTTTTTTCCTTCAAAAAGTGATATATCAAAATTAGTGATGGAATTTGACCGGAGCTTCGGCCATTTGAAGCAAAAGGAGCTCTGCCATTTAAGCAATTTTAAGCTTATTTAACCTTGAAATATTTTGAAGTCTCTCTATCTACATTTTCAACACCCGTTTTGTCATGATTTAGCGATTTTTACTTTTGGCTTCAAGTTCCCTACTTACGGCTCCAAGTTCTCTATTTTTGGCTCCAAGTTCCAGCTCCAAATTCCTTTGGCTCCATCGATCCTAAATCATAACAGCTAAAAATTGGAGTTTTTTGCCAGTGCACGGAATTTTGTTCACAATTTAGTATAGTCAAGAATAAATTAAAACTTAATTAATAAAAAAAAGAAAGAAATGAATAACATACTATACTGGATATGGATGGATCCAGCCAAAGTGCATACATATATGCATATGCATTATCCATATGAATTATGTTATAAATGCATATAGTTTTAAATGCATTTAATTGTAAAAATAATACATTTGCATTATTGTTTAAATTATATACATACTTATGCATAAAATATTATGTATACGCATGTATTTTGGCTGGCTTCACACACATCCTGTCTAATTTGTATTTATTTCTCATTCTTCCTTTTTATTAATTAATTTTGATGTTTTCTTGGTATTGTGGATTATTTTAGCTAAAGATTTCAGTAAAATAAATGAGTAACACAGGTGTTTCTTTTTTCTTTTATCTTGAGGGTGTTTTATGTTAATATATAAAAATTAGATAAAGAGTGTCACGTTCTTTGCAAGATATGTTCATGTTACTTTAACGGTCAAAGGGTAATGGCATGTCGTTCGTGAAAAAAGCTTAAATTTTATAAATTTGAGTGGGATCATTTCAAATAAATCTAACGGATGGCACATGGCTTTACCATATGGATCTTATTTATTTATAATGGAAAACTTGGTCAAATTCTAAACGTAAATTTAGTTATTTACGAAAAACCCCTTAGAGAAAATAAAATAATACGAGTAGGTTGGTTAGTTAATTATATCAATTCACACGAGAATAAAACCAGCTCTGAAATTTTAAAGCTATACGCTTTCACACACTAAAAAACAATTAGTGCGAAATATTGTAAGTTGGTCCTTGTGGCTTGGACAAAATTTCTAGTGATGGGCGGAACTGCGGAACCTCCGGAACACCGCAACCGGAACCGGAATTGAGATTTTCCAAGAATCCGGAATAGGAACCGGAACCGGAATTCCAAATTTTGCCCGAAACATCTGAAAACCAGAACCGGAACTGCCCATTACTACAATTTACTATTTTTAATTATAATTCTAGCAAAAACCATTAGCAAAGAGATCGATAAATTTAACTCAAGTCTAAATTTATTTTTTTTAGATAAAAACTTTTTATTTTTTGTTATTTGAATAAAACTTTTAAGCTATATTTTTAAAGTAAAATATGAATTTTCAATTTCTTTTTATAGCTATATAATATGCCTGAAATTTTAATTTTAAATCTAAAAAATTATAGGAAGTCTATTTGGGGGGTCCTTAAGACTGGTTAGATTTTGCATAATATGTAAGTAACTAAAACACGTCTACGTGCGTATTTTCGCTATTTATAACTAACTTATAAATAATATTTAAATTAGCAAGCGTTTTTCAGAAAATTTTACACTCCTGTTTTCAAACAAAAGTTCACTTTCTTTTGCCCTATACTTTTGCTTAATCATGCGTGGGTGAAGATCAATCACATACTTCAATATGATCAGAGAACGTGGATAAAATCTTTAGTGTTGTTGTTTTTAATATTTTTATTATATCATAATGAATATTGCTATTATTTTTTCTAGATTCTTTATATGAAATTGGTGTTTTTTTTAATACTGCTTTAACACACAACAGTATAAACTTGTATGATATAAAGGGATTGATGTGTATGGATTCGAAAAATAACCACAAAGAATAGTCTTAGATACATTAGCATGATCCTTGAATCTGACGTGAGTGATATCGAAGTCTAGAAAGTGCCTTTGCACCTGTTGACTCTCCTTTCTAGAAAGTGCCTTTGCACCTGTTGACTCTCCTTAATTCTTTGTTTGTAAAACCGAGCAATAAACTACTGAGCTTACTAATAATCATACTAAACGTCCAATTATCGGCTCGCAATCCATGTTCATACAAATTAAAAGACACCGTATGCTAATTATTTATTATATATGAGAATCATAAATTGTGCAATATATATTTTTTAAATTTTGCATTCGAAAAAAACAAATGCTATTATTTTTTTAATTTTACGCAAAAATAAATATGATCAAAATTACGTTTGCTTTAGCGCCAACCTCAAAATTTAACAGAGTATACGGAAATGGTTGATTTATAAAAGTGTACGTTAATCCCTACTCCAGGCTGTCCGCTTAGATTTGTGTGTTTAAACTGAGCTTTGTGAACGTGGTACTCTAGTTTTGAGACATTTTATGAGAAAAGAGAAAAAAAAAAACGATGCGACAATATTCTGCGAATATGTTCAGACACAAAAAATGCAAATCAGTGTCCGATTAAATGTCAATTGAAAAAAATAAAGCTGATTAATGCATTTTTTAGAATCCTGAATTTGCTTCTTTTCACATTTATCGTTGCTTTTTACACATAAGAAACACAATATTTATATTTTAATTATAGCAAATCGGTGAATTCGTGATTACTGAGGCGTTTTAGTATCTTTTAATAATGTTTTTTAATTCGTTTTTAAAGCAATTTTCAGGAATAATTATATCTTAATAGTTGTAAGAATGGAAGAGAAGCTTCTAGAAATTTTTTTTAATCGAACTAAATAATGACAACAATGCCATAATAAAAACAATACTACCTATATTTAGAATTTAAAATAGCGAGCATAGATAATAATTCATTCAACGAAAGTTAATTAGTAACATACTTATCAAGAAAAATTCTAAAAAATTAATCAATAATTCATCTTAGTTCTAAAATATTAGATTGTTTTTTCCCCACATTTAAATAAAAACTTTGTCATAAGATTTATTTAAATCATGCATTTTTTAAAACTATATTGAGAGTTCGGTCTCACATTTCAACGACTATAATAAAAGTTATTCTAGATATTTTTTTTGCGTACTAAAGTATACGGAAAAAAATAAAAATATTACTCTTGCTAACTTTTAGGATAAATCATAGACCAATAATTTATGTACGTACAAATAACGATAAAAACGATAAAAAAACATCACGAAGTTCCTCAGTTTCATCTTTTTTTTTTCGATTTCCGTTGGATAAATTTGTATTTATTACGGAAAAATAAGCTAAAACAATACACCACTATAACACTGTGATTTATTTTTTATTTATTGTAAATTTATTAGGTTTATTTTTAACTGAGTTGATAGAATACGGGCTCAGGACTTAAAGTCTCTCGGTTATTTAAAACTTATGATAAATTACACTTCTACCAAGACGACATGTAATTTATTTAAAAAATAAATGTTTATTTTACAATAAATAAAATGTAAAAATATCAAAATTCATTTCAAGCATGAGATCATATGTTAATATGTATGTTATCGAATCAATAAATAATTTAAAGCTTTTTGGTTCCATATTTTGACAAAAAAAATAGAAATAGCAAATGCATAAAAAGTTTTTGGAAAAATTTTTTATTTAATTAATTTCGCAAAAAGTATTCCATGTGCCAGCGTACTTTCGGTGCTCATTGTACTTTTCTTGGAGCTTTTTTACTGCTAAATTGCAAAGGACTTATGCTGCTTATTAAAACATTACCACAAGTTGCATACAAATAGTATTTTTCACTTTTTGGTGTATTAGTGGATTTTTTTAGATAGAGGGCCGAATACCGAAGCGCTTAATATCTTGTTTATTATACAACTTCACGTGTGGAACTTGTAATTTATCCTATAAAGTAAATCTATTCATCATTTCACCACCTGAACATCTAAGCACCTTGGCAGAAATTCCTTAACTGACCGCGCCACAATGCGTAAAGAAAATCCTGCCATGTTAGATCACATACCAAAATGAGTGTATCAACATTTTCCCAACAATTTCTTCAATTTTTTTTTTATTTTCTTCATAGGAATCCCAGTAATTATCATTGTTGTGTTAGGAGAGCATATACATATTGCAAAAAACCATCATTAAATAAGCATGTGGCTTCCTTTAGTTACAACTTTCTTTAGCTTATTTTTTACGAAAGCCTGATAATTTTCGTACCAAAGGTTTTAAATTATTTTTTAAAATTTTATTTTATTTTTTAAAATTATTTATCGCTGTTTAACGTTTAAGCTCTTTCTATCGTTTTGTGCATCTTAAATTATTTACTTGCCTTTGTTTTAAAATTGTCTATTCGATTTTATTTTTACCTACAAAAATCTCATGCTTTATTATTTTAATCCTATTTTATTCATTTTGTTTTTAAAACATCTTTGTAATCGTTTTAACGTTTCAAGTTTTAAAGCTTTATACATGTTATTTTTTAATTGTTAGGTTTATCAAAATACTCTTTAACAATATTTTTTTTAAATTTTAACTTTTAAAAATATCTTTAACAAAATACAAAATAATCATAAATTTTATTTACAAATTTTTATAATTTTTTGACTAACTGCTAGCAGTTTTTCTTTAAAATAGTTTCTAATGCCCTTTCAACGCGTTTTTATATTTTCATGGATTTTATTATATTTTTGTATTTCTATGCGCTTGTTGTCTACTTTGTGTAAGTGCAGCTTTTATCGCTATATAGATTTATAGAACTGTCTGAAGATGGTAATTTAAAATTACCGAAACGTTGCATATAATAATAAGAATAGAATGTTTTTTGAGAAATTCTTTTTTAATATATGATTCAATGAAACAAAGTATACTGTATCTGGAAGACGTATGTAAGTTTGAAACTTAAATCCGTCATGAATACGTGGGAAAAATATAAATTTGAAGCTTCAGATAAAGTTTAAACTTAGGCTAAAAATTTAGTCTTTAACAATTTCAATTAGACTGTTCTAATTTTTTTATTTCTAAGTTTTCTTAATTTTGTAAGATTTTTATAAGGGTTTAAATTAAAACATACACGTCATATTAAGAGTTAGGCAGTATATTTAGCACTAAAGGTGCACTGTTACAAATAAAATTTCTATAACGCTTTGAATGGACTACTCCATTAATACAAAACCTATCTACTTCAAATTAAATATTTTGGCTTCTCCACACCAATCCTAAAACATATAAATGTCAATTTAATCTGTTAAGTCAGAAAACAATTGTATAATCAGGGTATTATAGGAATTTGATTTGTGACAGTTGTTCTATACAATAAAAATCTAAGTGCTGTTTAATGGTTCGGTTTCAAGTGGCCGTGTTTCACTAGTAGAACAAATTGAAATTTAATTGAAACAAACTAAACTAAGGCCTTGTAAAATAATTCACTAGATTTTTAATTTAAAAGCGTGAAAAATTATTTTGCAACAAATTTCATTAAAGAAGCAAATAAGAGCAAAAGAGAGCATTCATAATATCCCAGGTAAAACCTGTTCTTAATAAGTGTGTTATGTCCCTTCCTTTGGAATTGTTTTAGTTGTTTGTTTTTAGTATTGTGCGCGTTTTTATGTTATGTTTTTAAAGGTGCAGTATACAAATTCATGGTTTTTTTGTTTTTTGTTGTTATTTTTTGTTGTATTAGGTCATACTGAAAAAAATTGTATTACACCGAAAATTAATCCTTAACGGTTAACGATTTAGTAACAAGAATATCACTTGGTTATTTCCAATGTGTTTTTTTTATACACCATTATTCAACAGAAAACATTTCTGCTGGACGAATATTAACAACACTTAATAGAATTTATACTACGGTACCAAAAAGCTTAAATTTTAAACTTGGTTCCATTCTTCAAAGTATTAGACGAATCTGACCATTTTTAAAACATCATATTCTAAAAAGAATGTTTGATGTTTGGTTTATGGTGTGTTTTAGAACATTTTTATAATTGCAAAATTTAAAATTTAAAGAATTGAAATGTCTTTTTTACACTTAGTTCACCTCTTTTTAAAGATGAAACTTTGACTAGCTAACAGAAAATACCAGAATAAAAGCAAACAAAAAAAACCGCACCAACTATAAAAAACAAATTAATTTTTTTTAAATTGGCAGTATTCATCTAATACTTTTTAAATTGAACCAAAATT
Organism: Microlaimidae sp. YZB2_3; assembly: GCA_030248175.1. Taxonomy (NCBI): domain Eukaryota; kingdom Metazoa; phylum Nematoda; class Chromadorea; order Desmodorida; family Microlaimidae; species Microlaimidae sp. YZB2_3. The sequence continues at coordinate 4,637 of JASAMX010027600.1, read as the reverse complement.
AAAACTCAGACTTTTTGGTACCTTAGCTTGATTTCTTTCAAGGTTATTAATATTTGTTTAGTAAAAATTTTTCTTTTGAAAAATGGTGTAAAAAAACAACATTGGAAATAATCAAACGATATTCTTGTTAATGACTCGTTAGCCGTTGAGAATTAATTTTTGGTATAATACAATTTTTTTCTCAGTGTGACCATACAATACATCAATTAATATTAATTAAAAAGCAAAATGAAATACACCATGAATTAGTATACTGCACTTTTAATACTGTAACCCTCTTATAGCTAATGTTTTATATAAAAAAAATTTTCTTTCGGTTTTTAAACTTAATAAAACTCAATTATAAATCAAAAGTGTTTTAAAATTTTTTTTTGTGTTTGTCTTTTATAATAATTTATCCATTTTCACTTCTAATGTTTCTAATACGTGCTATTCTCAATTTCCCTGTTTGTTTGTAAGCTTGCGCTTCATCCACATAAAAATTTTACGTTTTTATTTTTCTGTAAATGTCCCGCTTTTAATACCTACTCTATAATCTTTTTTCGATCAATTTATTTCTAGTTTTATCCGTATGCTAATTATTCTTCTAGTTTTACCTGTATGCTGTATTTTTACCAAAGTACTTAATGCTTTAATTGCTTTATTTGCATTTTAGATCATGTTCCCATGATGATACTGTGAAGTATCGAAACGTTACAATAAGTATAGAATAAAAGTTTTAACGACTGTTTTATTATTCAAAAGCAAATAAATTGAAAGCTTTTAATTTTTATATCAAAATTTTATCTACAAACAGTTAGAAATTATTTGGAAAATTATTATATTTTTGTTGTGCTGTTTTGTTTTCATAACGTGATATGTTTGTCTCATGTGATTCTAATCTAAAGTTTTGCAATTTATATATCATAACTATAACAGATTTTTTAGAAAATTCTATTAGTTGTTATTTCCAATACTTAAAATATAACAAAACAAATCTGTATTTTTTTGAAAATGAAATATTTAAAGTAATTTTTATTTATATAGTTAGCTTCGTCCAGAACAGCACTTAGAAAATTAACAAACTGGTACTAATTAGACGCAAGAAAATAATTCAATTATGGTAATCTTGAATTACCTCCGCATTACACGATTTTTTAAAAGTTGTTTGCGTATGTAGTTTTATATGCTTGTAATTTTTTTGTTTTTGGTTTTTTATTAAAAAAAAACAAAAATGCTTGACTGGCTTAACCCTTTGGAATTTTTTTGTTAAAAAATCGCTGCAAATACGCACTGTGTTAAACTCCGCGTCAGGCTCCCGATGGGCGCCACGCTTAACACTGAGCAGTGGTGACGCGGAATAACTTCTACGGATATGCAGCGGATGGAATCCCAAAGGGTTAAAAATAAAATAGAAAATAATTGCTATGGCATTGTTCCACGGAACTCCCATATACATAAGTTTAAGAATAAGAAGTAAATTTTGAATTGGCAATTGACAAAAATCATTACTCACAATTTTTTAAAATCTCAAATTCGCCGCTTGTAAAATTTATACTTGTTTTTAACAATACAATTTCAACCTTCTAGTTTAAAAAGTAATGATTTCGTAATTGTAGAAGATTACTGTGAGCATGGTTTTGTCATATTTCATTTCCTCCGACTATCAAGGAACTACAAATGTGTTGTGTAATATTAAATATAAAATCACCGTTCACGGTTCACCGAATACAAAATCATTATTATTTTGTCTACATTTTTTATTTAGTGAGCAACTACACGTGCTACATAGATAGTCTTCATCTTTTCTGTGTCTAAACATACTCCCGAAGTAAACCGAACCCTTTTTCCTGCTTTATTCTTCGAGCATTTTTCATAGCTAGTTTACGTTTAAGAATATTTGATATTTAAGTACAATTTATTTTTATTTTACTTTGTACAAACCATCCAATAAAGTTATTGTAAATTAAAAAAAAAATTTCAATAATAATGATATTTTTGGACTAAAATTACAATAAAAAGTTATTTTTACGGGTATTTTTAAAAACATTTTAATAAATTAGTTTTTGAAAGTGATGGAAACTGTAGGTTAACTGCCAAGAAAATTTAATAACAACCTTTTCATATATCTATAATTTATTATTGAAAATATATTTGTATAATAAAAAAAACTGTAAAAGTTAATTAAAAATAGCTAAACATATCATTTTAAACTAGCTATAAGACAAATAAGCATTTAAATATGATATATAATACTATTACTCTGTAATTTTCTCTAAGCAGTTGCTGCAGGGTGTGATTTAGAAATTGTAAGCAAAACAAAACAAATGACATTATACAATGCTTTCTTAAATAATAAACAAAAATTCATTGTTTTATGAATTAAACAGGCGTTATTATTTTTAAAAAGTTTTTTTTCATAAATTGTGCAACAGATATAAATTAGAAAATAATAAAACTTTGTCAAGAATACATGAAAATTAATTAATAAAGAAAAGAAGAATGAGAAATGAAGAACAAATTATCGGGCTATGCGTGGATCACCTATGCATCGTATGCATATGATTTTGCATACGTATGCATAACATTGCATACGTATGCATATAAACATTGCATCGTATGCATTTAGGTTGGATCCACACATAGCCCGTATAATTTGTTCTTCATTTCTCATTCTTCTTTTCTTCATTAATTAATTTTCATGTATTCTTGACTTTGTTGATTTTTTGGTTTTTTTTCAATAATAGCAGATTAGTATTTTGTTTTTGAGTTTATATTTTATCTTTTATTTTTTATTTTAACCAATTAAGGTAACTGACTTAATTTTTAGCTAATAAAAAAACGAGTTTTGACAATGACTGCGCAAAAATCAAGAAAAAACACGATTTAATCCACGACCAAAAAAATTTTATAACTAAATATCTATGTAAAAATTCATTAAGGATTTTTTTGCTATTTTGCTTGAGCTGTTTATTGCATGTATTAGTGACTGTGCCGTCTTTAGCGGCTCTGGAAAAACAGTTCATGTAAATTTGAAACATGAACATGAAAGTTGAAACTAGTGTTGTAAAAAGTATTGATTTTGGATTATTTTAAGTAAAAGTAAAAGTAATTTGAAAAGTTTTAATTTAAGTAAAGTAAGAGTAAAAGTAATTTGTGATTTTTTTGAATTTCAGTAAATTAAAAGTAATGGTCAACATTTTATTTAAGTAAAGTAAAAGTAAAAGTAAGACCTGATTTTTTTTAAGTAAAAGTAAGAGTAAAAGTAATTTTAAACCAGAGAAAAACACCGGTTTTTGAAGCTCCAGAGCACCGTTCCAAAGTTTTTTGCTATTTTTATGTATAAATTTTCATTTTTATTAGTTTTTAGGTCAAAATAAATGGTTTTAGCGTGTTATCAGTTAAAAAATTATCTTCCGCCACTCACTTTACAACAAGCCCATAGGGAATCTACCCATTGAAATTACTTATATTTTACTTAAATTAATTTAAGTATTTGCAGTGGAAAATCCGAGTAAGAGTAAAAGTAAAAGTATTTCAAATTTCAAAATTCGAGTAAGAGTAAAAGTAAAAGTAATTGAAATTTCAAAAGTCGAGTAAAAGTAAAAGTAATCCAAAATCCGTTACTTTTATTACTTTAAGTAAAAGTAGAAGTAACTTTTTACAACACTAGTTGAAACGTATCAAAAACTTGCACGATAGTCAAAACCCTCCCATTTAAACGGAAATTGTCCCGTGTTAATATTCTTTACAAAGTTATAACGTTATAGAATCACTTTTAGCCAATTAGTGCTTATCAAAAAAAAAGACTTTCATTCATTGGAGATTCATTTTTTCCCAAGCACTAATTGGCTAAAAGCGATTTTATTAGTTTCTCACACAACCATTCCCACAGAGCAAAACATATTTGAAGTGACCACTAATACTATATGACATTTTGAGGGTCCTTAAAATCCTGACGTGTGAAGAAAAAGCATTCTTTTATATTTTATTTTAGAACCCTTGGATTCCCGAAATCAAACAACTTCACCAAAACAAATTTTACAAAAAAATTAATGAAGGAATACAATTAATGAAATTTCATCTAAAATTTTTTTAATGTAAGCGCCGCCATCTTGTTAAATTATACTGAGCTTCTATGAAATGTTGACACATCCAAAAACAACAAAAAAAAATGGTTTTCGAGTGATTTTGGTATTTTTTATTCGTATTTTTTTGAGTGAAAGAGCATTGTGAACCAGAAATAAAAGGATATTAAAATTCCGGTTTCAGAAAATTCCTATTCTCTGTTTTTTTTTTTAACGATACTGGAAAAAAGTTGACAAAAATTTTTTGTTTGCGGTCTTATAACTTTTGAACGCGCCGCGATCAATATGCAAATATCTCGCGTTAAGGTCCTTGTACTTTTGGCTACCTCATGAAAAAAAATTTTTTTAAAAATTTTGGGGGGTTATCCCCAAAATTGCCGAAATTTACGGTCGATTTTTTTCGGCCAAATTTCTAACTTTTTACCATATGGGGCTTTACGTCTGAAAATTGTGTCAAAAGTTTTTTTTAGGTGTCAGCCATTGCAGTGCTTTAGGGCATCAAGATTTTTTTAAAACTATCACCAAAATATTTCATATAGTATAATCGTCACTTCAAATATGTTTTGCTCT
>JASAMX010027599.1:0-26417 GCA_030248175.1 Microlaimidae sp. YZB2_3 | reverse complement strand
ACTGAAAATGTATTTTAATTGCGTTTATACATTGCAAAAGGTTGTACATGATGGGTCCCACATGGAAGATAAATGTAGTGCAAAACTCATTTGCAATACTCATTAGACATCTTATTTTTCACGCAAAAACGAAAAATAAAATAAGAAAACATTAGTGTAAAACTAAAATAAAACGATTACATAATATTCTTACAAATTATGTTCTTATATCAGTTTAATCAGGTTATTGTTTTCATTAAAGAGTCTGAATACATAATCAAAACTGAAAGGAAGCAGTGCGATACAAATAATGTATTTTTATTTAATTTTAAATATTTGGACAACAGTGGATTCTAAATTTAATTTTTATGGTCTGCTCCTTTAAAGACAATCAATCCAGGATCATAGATGTTTTTGATAGATCATAGATGTCAGATCCGCTAGGGTAGATCCACCCCCGGGGTGGAAGGCCAAAATTTTTTTTTGGGAGGTGTTCTTAGCGGGGTCCAGACACCCTAGCTTTTTAGGTGTGGAAGTTTTTTTTTGAAGTGTTTTGTTTAAGTTTTTTAGGTCTAAAATAATTTAAGTGTTTTTCGGTCTAATATGTAATTTTATATACTAAAACAGTCAATTTAGGCCTATAAAGTGTAAACACTGTTTTTAACCGAAAAACCATGATTTGCCAGTAACTAAAAATCATATTATTTGTAAATTGGTCCGGAGAGAGGGGGAAAGGGGGATCAGTCTCGCTGGGGGGGATCAGCCCGGATCGCTCTTAAGCATAGGTGTTTTTGGTCAGGTCCGCTAGGGGGGCCCATCCCCGGAGAGAAGGCCAAAATTTTAGGGGGGTCCAGGGGGCCCCTAATCCCCCCTGGCTTTTTAGGGCCCCACCCCGGGTGCGAGATTCCAAAATTAGGGGTGTTGAGGGGAGTCCAATACTCCAATTTTTTAGCAAAATTTTTTTAATGCAATAATTTAAGTGTTTTTAGGTCTAATATTGAATTTTATGTGTTAAAACAGCCTATTTAGGCCTAAGTGCATCAACAACTGGTTTTTATGAAAACCCGTGTTTTTGATCGTAAATAAAAAACTATACTTCCAAATTGGTCTGGAGGGCCTCACAAGGGGGGGGGGGGTCAGGCCGAACCGCGCTCGAGCTTTGGGGGGGCGGGTAGAGAGAGGGGCCCCCTGGATTCCCAGGGGGACGGGAAAGTTTCGCTTGAGGGATGCACCCCTCTGTCCCCCCAAAAACACCTATCTTTTTTTTATTGAGGGGAGGGGGGAGCTGGATTTTTTCCCAAAGGGGGGTCCAAAATTTTGGCTATGGGAGGATGAGATGAGCCCCTCTTGCCTCCCGCCTAAAAAAACAAAATGTCCAGGATGCGCATGCGCCAGATACTTTTTTGCAAAACGAAAGGTGAAAGTTTACTTTAAAAGCGAAATCTAACCTTTAATCAATCTTATAAACAAACCTTATAAAATTTACTGGTTTAACATGTTTTATTTTGAGTATCACACAATTACATGGCATTTTCATGGTTAAAAGCAGTATTTTTATTTGTAATTTCTGTTAATTTAGTAAAATTTCGTTAGCAGTGATAATTAGCTATAAATAACACAAACAACACAACATATTTTCACATGCTCACACATTAACACGACCTTGGGACCATACATGGGCACGGGGGGGTAGGGGTGTTAACCCCCTCCAAATTCTGAGAAGGAGGGTTTAACCCCCCCTACTCAGAATTGGGAGGGGGAGAAAAAGTTAACCCCCAATTTTCGAAAAATGAAGAAAAAAATGTCTTTAAAATGACTTCTAACTGCCTTCAAACTTAAGTTTTGAGGTCAAAATGAATGTTTTAAACAGTAAAAAGCTCAAAAATGCAATAAAAAGGGCTTTTTGGTCTAAAATTAGCGTTTTTTACCTATTTTTTCTTTAACATCGAAAAACGATATGAGTAAAATGCACTCCAGAAAAAAAACGATATGGGTATTTTGCGTTTCTCGGATTTTAATCCCCCCCTAATTTCGGGTTTAACCCCCCCACTCCGGAACAACTTGCCCATGTATGTATGCTTGGGACCAAAGGACCTTTGGGTGAACCCCGCAGCGGTTGCTTGATTTCTTCCTAAGAGTGAGAAGAAGGAAGTGAGCAAGGCGAGGAGCGTGCCGGATGGAAACTACCAGAGCTGAACGAAACTCTGGTTACTGGCAAAAGACAACATTAGCAATGAATAACATCAGAAAAAACTTACATAAAAAACATGTTTAGTGTAACAGGACGGTCAAAATTGGCTAACATGCGTTCTTATTTTTTCTTTTCCTACACTATGATGACATTTTCTAAATTCAAAAAATCTGGTAATTAATCATTTTTGTCATTATTGTTATTTTTTTACATTTTACAATAAGTAAAATGCCTTAAATATGTGGTTCTTAAAATTTGACAACACAAGGTCATAAAGTACATGAAAGATGCATTGGCATGACATCAATATAAAATACCAATGAATAGTAAGCATAAAACATGACATAAATAGTAATGATACAAGCCGAGGCCAACCCTTCTCTCTGGAAAGTCCAAGGTCACACCTGGAAACCACTTTAGATTTTGAGTTTGATTCACTGATAGGTCACCGACCTTCGACGGCACCGGGGGGGGGGGGGTCCACACCCCGGGGTGTGGAGGTTTTTAACCTCCAGGGGGTCACACCCCGGGTGTTTTTTTAAAAAAGCACCCGGGGGGCGCTGGGCTTCACGTTCTTTCGAACACCAAAATCAGTATTTTTCACGGTTTGACCATTTCTTAAGCATTTTTTGGGATTGTCTGGTGGGGGGTGGTCGAAAATGGGCCTTAGGGGGGGTCAGGGGTTCAAGGGGTCAAGGGGGAGGGTCAAAAATGGGCCACAGGGTAGGTTCACAGGCCTGTAGGTGGGGTGTTCCCCATAGGTGTTTTTGGGGGGCACAGAGGGGTCCACCCCCCCTAGAGCCAAAATTTTGGACCCCCCCCTAGAAAAATTCAGGGGCCCCCTCCCCCCAAAGCTGGAGAGCGGTCCGGCCTGACACCCCACTGAGGCTGACCCCCCCCTTCCCGACCAATTTGGAAGTATATTTTTTTATTTACTGTCAAAAACACGGTTTTTTAGTTAAAAAAAGTGTTTAAATACACTTTTTAGGCCTAAATAGGCTGTTTTAATACATAAAATTCAATATTAGACCTAAAAACACTTAAATTATTGAGTTAAAAAAATTTTGCTGACAAATTGGACCCCTCTGACCCCCCTAAATTTGAAATCTCGCACCCGGGGTCGACCCCCCAAAAGCGAAAGGGGGTCGGGGACTCCCTGGACCCCCCCCCCTAAAAAAATTTGGCCTTCCCCCACCCGGGGGTGGAGCCCCCCCCTGAGCGGACCCGACCAGGAAAACACCTATGCCACCCCCCCTTCGTGACCTATGATCCCACTACAAAAAACGTCAAAAATGGGATATTTTGTGGGATACTTGAAAATTTTGGCTCAAAATTCATCTAGAATGCCCAGATTTAGGCAGGTGCTCAATTATGTTTGCATAATAATAAACTTTATTGTGTGTTTACTTATTTTGAATAAAAAGCTTTACAAGTTCTGGATTTGTTTTAGTTAAAAAAATTTTAAGGTTATGTGAATGAACTAAACATTCCCAATTCTATCCCAAAAATCATATAACGTTGAAATCGAAAACCTGCTACTGCCCCTCCGGGGTTTTATTGAGGAGGGGAAAATTGCAAACTGGGAAGAGGGGCATGGGTGGTAATTTTTTTAAAAGGGGGGCAATACAATGTTGAGGGGGAAGCAAGAAAAAAAAAAGCGAAAACAGCTAAATTTGTGTAAAAATAAGTGTAAATAGGTTAAAATGCATATAAAAAGGCTAAAAACTTCAAAAAATTCGCAAAAATAGCGTCAAAAAAGAGGCAAAAATGGCACCATAACTTCAGGGTACTTTTTCATTTTTGAGTGGGGAGGCAATATAATGGGGTGGGCGGGGGGAAAGGCATTTCCAAATTTGTGCACAGATCTGGTGCTTGAGTAAGTGTTACTGTTTTGTACACAAAAAAGGTTGTAGATTTGAAATAATGTTTACCCAGCACATTTAGATGGTTTATATCTCCACTAATTTTCAGGTTCAACAAAATAAATTTCATATTTGTGTTTCACACCCTAAAACAATAAAGCCAAAATAAGACGTTTTTCAAAAATATTAGGCATTATTATTAACACATTATTAAAAACTATTAAAATTAATAAATTGATAAAATATACTGATATTATTTGGATTTGTTTCTAAAAAATCAACAAAGAAACAATAACTTACAGCTACAACATATCGTTTCATTTCTTCAATTCGTATGTTGGTATTATCAATAATTACAGGAGTGACTGAACTATCCATAGCTGCGGCAGCTACAATATTAAAAAGTTGGAAGTACTAAAATAGCACCTTAGTCTTCTTACAAACTTAAACTAAAGATAAATTCTATCAGGGTGAAAATGATGAGTGGTAAAGTAACCATTCGTTTTTTTGAAAAAAAAATATCACGTACAGAGAAACACATGACGCAACGAAATAATAATTGGTTTACATAACCGCTGAAAACTTTTTAATTTTTCTTGCTTACGGGTTTATTGTTTATTTCTTCCTGTGCAGAGTGACGGAGCTCTTAATTTTAGCCGAGACTTTAGCTTTAGTTCGTTGTTTCTGTTCTGTTTTGTCATACTTTTGTTTATATACAAAATTAAAAAAATGTTTAAAGCTGTCCTCATATAAAAATAATCAGTCAATACATATTTTATAAGAGGTAAACTAATACAGTCAATAGATATTATATACCTAAGTGATAAACTAATAATATAGTCCATCAATAAATAAAAACAAGAATACTGAATACATAACAATAAATGAATCATTGTAGTATAAATTTCGCTTTTATCCATATCGTACATCAATTTAACACAAATTTGACACCCCAGGGTTCGACCGTATATTCTTTGGGCACTGTTTCTTTATGTGAAAATCCCAATCTCCTATTATAAAATGGGAATGCTTATGTTGATATCATCTTCATAGATTTTTGGGGGGGGGGGGGGCAGAGGGTGCCAGTCCACCCCCCCGAGAGCCAAAATTTCACACCACATCCCCCTGGAGACCTATTCCCCTCCCCCCAAGTTCGAGAGTGGTCCGACCTGACCCCCCTCCCCCTTCTTTCTTGACTAATTAACAAAGAATATAATTTTTTATTACTGTCAAAAACACGGTTTTTAGTTAAAAACAGTGTTTAAATACACTTTTTAGACCTAAATAGGCTGTTATTAGAGCTAAAGACACTCAAATTATTGATTTAAAAAAACTTGTTAAAAAATCGGACCCCCTGACACCTCCTCCTTCTCTAAATTTGAAATTTCGCACACGGGGTCGACCCCCCAAAAAAGCCAGGAGGAGTCCGGACCCCAATGCATGGACCCCCAGAAAAAGTTGGGGCCTTCCCCCCGAGGGTGGGCCGCCCCCCCCCCCCTCCTAGCAGACCTGACTAAAAACATCTATGATCATCTTATATACACAATATTAGAACTCACTACTAATACGGGCTAGTGCAGGATGATATGACTAAAGACAACCTTGTTGACAAAAGATTTAAGGAAATATCATGTTATAATTAGTATTGAAGACCTGTACACTGTTCCTCCGGGGTTTTATTGGGGGCAATTCCAAAATGGGGGGCAGAAGGGGCAACTTTTTTGAAACGGGGGCACTAAAACGGGGGGCAAGCAGAGGAGAAAGAAAAAAAAAGAGAAAGGAGAAAAAGAAGGGAAAAAAGAAAAAAAGGGGCAAAAAACGAAAATAAGGTGAAATAATGGCTTAAAATGCATTGAAATAGGCAGAAAACTGCAAAAAAAATTAGCGATGATGGCGTCATAATAGGTCAAAAATAGCGTCATAATTTTTGGGTACTTTTTTATTTTTGGGCGGGGGGGCAAATCTTCCAATAAAGCGGGGGGGGGTGAGGCATTTCCAGACCGTGCGCAGGTCTGGTATTGGTATTAGAAACCATAGGCTGTCCCCACCCCCCAAAATCCCGGATTTTGGGGGTGGGGGAATACCCCGACCCTCGAAATTTGAGGGGAGTGCCCTTAAATTTTTTTGGGCTATACCATACATCAAATATCCCATTTTAAGCGTTTTTAGTACTATGAGGTAGGAATAAGACCCCCAAAATTTCAGGGAGGGTAGGGTGTCGGGGCCAAAGGTACCCGTAAATTTTAGAGGGGGGAGGGGTGTCGGCAGTAAATGGAATTTTTAGGGGGAGTATAACCCTCCCTCCAACCCTCCCACCCCGGCCACCTATGATCATAGGTGTTTTTGGTCAAGTCCGCTGAGGAGGGGGTCCACCCCCGGGTGGAAGGCTAAATTTTTTTAGGAGGGTCCGGATTCGGACCGCGGACCCCCCTGACTTTTAGAGGGGTCAACCCCGGGTGTGAGATTTCAAATTTAGGGGGGGGGGCGGTGGCAGTCAGGGGTCCGATTTTTTAAAAAAAGTTTTTTAAAGTGTTTTTAGGTCTAATATTGAATTTTATATACCAAAACAGCACATTTAGGCTTAAAAAGTGTATTTAAACATTGTTTTTATCTAAAAAACCGTGTTTTTGACAGTAAACAGACCTGTGCACTGCCCCCCGAGGTTATAATGGGAGGGCACTTCCAACGGGGGGGCAACTTTTTTGAAACGGGGGAGGCAATAAAATGAGGGGGGCAAGCAGGGGGGAAAAAGAGAAAAAAAAGGAGAAAAAAAAAGAAAGGAAAAGGGAAAAAAGAGACAAAAAAGCGAAAATAAGGTAAAAATAGGTCTAAAATAGCTTAAATTGCATTTGAAATAGGCTAAAAACTGCAAAAATTTCTCAATGATGGCGTCATAATAGGTAAAAAATGGCGTCATAATTTTTGAGTTTTTTCATTTTTTTGCGGGGGGGGGGGCAATAAAACGGGGGGGGGAAGGGGGCAATCTCTCCAATAAAGCAAGGGGGGGGGCATTTGCCAACCGTGCACAGGTCTGCAATTATATCAAATACAGAATCATAAAAAAACGCCGTTTTGAAGGGTCATACCTCCTGAACTACTGAACATATTTTGAAGAAGCGGGGGAGGGCATTTTCAAACCGTGCACAGGTCTGAGTAAATAAAAAATTATACTTCCAAATTGGTCGGGAGGGGGGAGGGGAGGGGAGTCAGCATCGCTAGGGGGGGGGTCAGACCGGACCGCTCTCGAGCTTTGGGCGCAGGGGGGCCCTCCAGATTTTTCTTCAGGGGGTTCCTTAATTTTGGCTCTGGGGGGGTTAACCCCCCAATTCTGAGAAAGGGAGTTTAACCCCCACTCAGTAGGAGGAGAAAAGGTTCACGCCCACCCAATTTTGGAAAAATGAAAAAAAAAGTCTTTAAAATGAGTTCTATCTGGCCCCAAACTTAAGTTTTTAGGTCAAAATGTATGTTTTTAAGTGTTTTTTTAAGGGGGACAGAGGGGGGAAACTCCCCCTCCTCTCCAATTTAAGAAGGAAGGTTGAACCCCCCTTCCCCCTACATCAGAAGTGGGGGAAAGGTTAACCCCTCCCCCAATTTCGGAAAACTGAAGAAAAAATTGTCTTTAAAATGACTTCTAACTGCCTCCAAACTTAAGTTTTGAGGTCAAAATGAATGTTTTTTAGGTGTTTTTTTAGAGGGGGAGACAAATGGGTCCACCCCATACATGGGCACGGGGGGAGTTGGAGGGGGGGAACCACCCTCCCCCTTAAAATTCTGAGAAGGGAGGCTTAACCCCCACCCCCCCCCCCCCCCACTCAGAAGTGTGGGGGAGGAGGGAGGAGAAAAGGTTAACCCATCCCCAAATTTGGAAAACTGAATAAAAAAATATCTTTAAAATGACTTCTATCTGCCTCCTAACTTAAGTTTTGAGTTCATAATGAATGTTTGTTGTTGTCTTTTTTGATGGGGTGACAAATGTGTCCACCCCATACATGGGCACGGGGGGAGTTGGCGGGGGGGGAACCACCCTCCCCTTAAAATTCTGAGAAAGGAGGTTCAGCCCCCCCCCCCCCCCCACTTAGAAGTGGGGGAGGAGGAGAAAAGGTTAACCCCTCCCCATTTTGGAAAAAATGAAGAAAAAAATGTCTTTAAAATGACTTATAACTGCCTCCAAACTTCAGTTTTGAGGTCAAAATGAATTTTTTAAACAGTAAAAAGCTTAAAAATGCAATAAAAGGGTTTTTTTGACCCAAAATGAGCGTTTTTTACCTATTTTTTCTTTCAAAATCGAAAAACGATATGGATAAAATGCACTCCAGGAGAAAAAAAACGACATGGGTATTTTTACCCCTGACCCTTCTATAGATTTTGAAATTTACCCCCACCCCCTCCATTCTTGAGAAAGTTTTAAGTACTTTTTGTATACTAAATTTTCTTTCAAAACGTGAATTTTTAACACAAATTCATGTTTTTACACCCTTTTTATAGCTAAATATCGCTTTTTATTAAATAAAATGTAGTATTATCTTATAAAAAAACTATTATTAAACATTTAATGGTTTAAAAGTATTTAGTTTCAGAAATTGGACCCCACCTGACCTCCCTCTAGGTTTTAAAATATTCCACCCCGGGTCAACCTCCCCTATAAATCTAGGGGGGTTCGACCCCCCCTAGGACCCCCTACTAGATTTTGAAATGACATTTACCTGGGGTACACCCCCCCCACTCTGGACCAACTTGCCCATGTATGGATGGACCCCTCTGTCCCCCCCCTAAAAATACCTATGCGCTATGCCTATGATTGTTGAAACTACTAAAATTGTTTTAGATTGATTGTCTTTATCATATTGATCGATTGATTAATCTTGATTATTAAAGTTTTAAATTGTCCGCACGAAAATATGTCTAACTTCAGCTGTTTTGAAATAGATTTTTTTATTTCCATTAAATATTTACTTTTTACACAAAAAATATTTCAGAAATTGGAATTAGACAAAAAATAAAATTTGTAAATGAATAAGATTAAAAGGAAAGAAAAAAATATAAGGCTCGATTAGAAAGATATTTGAACCTGGAAGGAACCTGGCAAAACAAAATGCTCTCGCTCTAATTACTTGTCTATCGCAAGGTAACACCATATCCCCGTTAGACTTTATAAACTGTTCTTTTTCTCGTACGACTAATTTTGCCAAAAACGTTCATTGTGTTTAAGTAATGTTTCTTTCTTGTAAGTCGTGGTTTGTGCAATTTAAAAAATAATGTTAAAATAATTTTATTTTGCATAAGTCCTAACAAATCTGGAATTATTTGTATTTTTTGATTTTATAAAGAAAGTATGATGAAAAATTATTTTATTCAAAAGTTCTATGCGCTACAATTTAATGTCTTCGTTCTTTAAAATAACTAAATAAAAAAATAATCGATCAATCTAATACTTTTTAAAGATTTATTTTATGGTATTTTGTAGTGGTGGGCAGGTCCGGTTCCGGGTTCTGGCCGGATGTTGCAGGCAAAATTTGGAATTCCGGTTCCGGTTCGTATTTCGGATTTTTGGAAAATCTTAATTCCGGTTCTGGTGTTTCGGGGGTTCCGCAGTTCCGATCATCACTAGTATTTTGTAATTAGAAATGTGTTTGAATGTCATTTTTTGACATCCGCGGTAGCGGATTTTTGGAAACAGAAATCTGTGGATCGTGGATGCGAAGGGCAATTAAATGCATTCTTAATTAATTATCATATCATTTTTAGTTCTGGAGTGCATTTTATCCTTATGGTTTTTCAAACTTAAAGGAAAAAACAACTAAAAAACACTAATTTTTGCTAAAAAGCGTTTTTATTGCATTTTTGAACTTTTTATGGCTAAACTCATACATACCTCAAAACATTGGCTTAAAAAATGTTAAAATCTATAAATAAAAGCAATATAAGAATCCGCGGATGTAAAATCAGAAATCCGCGGATGCGGATATCAAAAATAGTGCGGATGTCCGGGGAGGCTGCTCATATAAAAATAAGTGAACAAAAAACATGGGGGGTAAGCGGTAAGGTGGGGTCCACCCATAGGTGAGCACGGTCGGGGAAGCTAGGGGGGGGTGGTTACCCGGGGTAAATCGAATTTTGAATTCTAGGAGAGGGGTCCCAGGGGGGTCCGGACCCCCCCTAGCTTTTTAGGAGGGGTCGACCCGGGGTGCGAAATTTTGAAATCTAGAGGGGGGTCAGGTGGGGTCCGGTGTCCAAAGCAAAGCAGTTGTAAACCATAATAACTTTAATAATTGTTCTTTTTATAGGGTAATACTACATTTTATTGAATAAAAAGCCATATTCATGTATAAAAAGGGTGTAAAAGCATGAATATGTGATGAAAATTCACGTTTTTGGAAGAAAATTTAGTATAAAAAAGGTACCTAAAATTTTCTCGAGGGGGGAGGGGGGTCAGATTTCAAAATCTAGAGGGGGATCAGGGCCCCCCCCCCTCCCCCCAAATTCGGAAATTTGGGGGGAGGGGGGGGGGCCCTAGATTTTCGTCTCAGGGGGGGGGGGGGGCCCAAAATTTCGAGGCTAGGGAGGGGTGGACCCCACCCTGCCCTCCCCCTTCTCACCTATGGGTCCACCCCCCCCCCCCCCTAGCCTCGAAATTTCGCCCCCCCCCCCCAGAAAAAAAATTCAGCCCCTCCTGTAGTATTAACTAATAAAAAAAACTATTATTAAACCGTTTAAAAGTATTTTGCTTCGGACATTGGATCCCATCTTAACCTAACTCCTATTTAGGTTTCAAAATCTTCCACCCCAGGTCGACTTCCCCCCCCCCCTAGAAAGCTAGGGGGATTCGACTTCACCCCCCCAGGACCCCCTTCCTAGATTTTGAAATGTCATTTACCCAGGATAAACACCCCCCCTAGCTTCGGGCGGGGACCGTGTTTATCTATGTATGATACTAAAATCCTTTAAACGAAGAACTCAGTATTGGGTGAGCATTGCATGCAGTGAACACTCTAGCGGTAAAGGTTGCCAACATCGTTATCGATGTTGGTCAAATTGTTTTCGCCCCTCTTGGCTTGTCTTAGCGCCTGCCCTTCGCATATCTGCATGGAAGAGATCAGTGGTGTAGCTAGGGGGCGTGGTGCACCCCCGAAATCCGGCGAAGCCGGATTTTTTCGTAAGAGTAAAAACTCTTACGTTTTTGGAATTTTAGGAGAAAAATTTCTTTTTAATATAAATTTAGAAACATTCCTGATGCGTTCTAAAAGCATATAAATACCCAAAAAACTAAATTTTTCTCGCTTCACGGGAAGTGTACTTGTACATTGATAATTTATATTAGTTTTTTAATTTCGATGGATTGTACCATTCAAGGTAGCTAGGGCCATACATGGGCACGGGGGGGAGAGGGTTAAGGGGGTTAACCACCCACCCCCCCGAATTCTGAGAAGGGGGTTTAACCCCCCCCCCCCCACTCAGAAGTGGGGGGGGGAGAAAAGGTTAACCCCCCAATTTTGGAAAAATGAAAAAAAAATGTCTTTAAAATGACTTTTAACTGCCTCCAAACTTAATTTTTGAGGTCGAAATGAATGTTTTAAACAATAAAAAGCTCAAAAATGCAATAAAAAGGGCTTTTTGACCTAAAATTAGCGTTTTTTACCTATTTTTTCTTCAAAATCGAAAAACGATATGGGTAAAATGCACTCCAGAAAAAAAAAAACGATTTTGCGTTTATCGGATTTTAACCACCCCCCCTTAATTTGGGGTTTAACCCCCCCACACTCCGGACCAACTTGTCCATGTATGTCTAGGGTATAATGCCTTTGCCTTAAATATTAAACTGTAATATTATATACATGTTCAAACTTCAAGTATTATTGATTAGGTAGTTAATCCCCAACTGAAATCTGATAAACATGAAACATGATTTTTTTTTCATGGGGAACCTAAACCTTAAAATGTATAAGTGAGCCTGGGGGGTTTATATTATAGCCCCCCACAAAACAATTCTAAAACTGCCGATACTACACCCCCCCTTCCACGAAATGTTGAGGATACCCTGGACACCCTCTTCAACTTCCCTTCAAATTTGGGGAGTGGTGTGTTGTTGTGGGTGTGTTGGTTTTGTTGTTTTTTTTTTGTTTGTTTTGTTTTTTTGTTGGTTTTTTTTGTTTGTTTGTTTTTTTTTTTGGTTTTTTGGTGGGTGGAGGTGAGGGTGTTGTATAGTGTTTTTTTTGGTTTTTTTTTTTTTATGTGTGTTGTTTTTTTGTTTTTTGGTTTTTTTTTTTTTTTTTTTGGGTTTGTTTTGTTTTTTTTTTGGGTTTTTTGTGGGGGGGCCCTTCTCAGAATCGGGGGGAGGGAGGAAATCCCAACCCTCCTTTTTATATTGTATGGCCCTAGCTACATAAAATCGTACAATCCATCGAAATTAAAAAACTAATATAAATTATAGAATATACAAGTACGCTTAGGTGAAACGAGAAATTTTCATTTTTTTCGGATTGTTTATATGGTTAGGAAATATAGGAATGTTTCTAAATTTATATTAAAAAGAAATTTTTATTCCTAAAATCCAAAAACGTAAGAGTTTACTCACGAAAAAATCCGGCTTCGCCCAGTTTGGGGGTGCAATATATGCTAGCTACACCACTGATCTCCCCATGCATATATACGAAGGACAGCGCGCGCGAGGAAAAGCCAAGAGGGAAAGGGACCAACAGTCGGAGCGAATATCGCAACTTTACCAACGCACGCATCCAAATGCTCCACCGATCTAGAGTCTGGAAAGAATAGTATCATACATAGGATAAATACGGTACCCGCCACCGAAGATTAGGGGGTGTTTGTCCTGGGCAACGACATTTCAAATCTAGGAAGGGGGTCCTGGGGGGGTGAAGTCGAATCCCCCCTCAGCTTTCTAGGGGGGGGGGAAGTCGATGGGGTGGAAGATTTTGAAAACCTAAAGGAAGGGAGGTTAAGATGGATAAATGTGCGAAGCAAAATGCTTAAACGGTTTATAAATAAGTTGTATTAGTTAATACTACAGGAGGGGCTGAATTTTTTTTCTGGGGGGTGAAATCGAGGCTAGGGGGGGGGGGTGAGATCCATAGGTGAGAAGGGGAGGGCAGGGGTGGGGTCGACTCTCTGTAGCCTCCCTGGAACGGGCCCCCCCCCCCAGACGAAAATCTAGGGCCCCCCCCCCTCCCCCCAATTTTTCCGAATTCGGGGGGAGGGGGGGCCCTGATCCCCCCTCCTAGATTTTAAAATCCGACTCCCCTGCCCCCTCGAGAAAATTTTAGGTACCTTTTTTATACTAAATTTTCTTCTCAAAAACGTGAATTTTCATCACATATTCATGCTTTTACACCCTTTTTATACATGAATATGGCTTTTTATTCAATAAAAATGTAGTATTACCCTATAAAAAGAACAATTATTAAAGTTATTATGGTTTACAACTGCTTTGCTTTGGACATCCGGATCCTCACCTGACCCCCCTCTAGATTCTTCAAAATTTCGCACCCCGGTCGAGACCCCTCCTAAAAAGCTAGGGGTGCGGTACCCCCCTGGGACCCCTCTCCTAGAATTCATAAATTCGATTTACCCCGGGTAACCCCACCCCCTAGCTTCCCCCGACCGTGCTCACCTATGGCTAGACCCCACCTTACCACTTCCACCCCCATGTTTTTTGTTCACTTATTTTTATATGAGCAGCCTCCCCGGACATCCGCACTATTTTTTTGATATCCGCATCTCGCGGATTTCTGATTTTACATCCGCGGATTCTTATATTGCTTTTATTTATAGATTTTAACATTTTTTAAGCCAATGTTTTGAGGTATGTATGAGTTTAGCCATAAAAAGTTCAAAAATGCAATAAAAACGCTTTTTAGCAAAAATTAGTGTTTTTTAGTTGTTTTTTCCTTTTTTAAGTTTGAAAAACCATAAGGATAAAATGCACTCCAGAACTAAAAATGATATGATAATTAATTAAGAATGCATTTAATTGCCCTTCGCATCCACGATCCACAGATTTCTGTTTCCAAAAATCCGCTACCGCGGATGTCAAAAAATGACATTCAAACACATTTCTAATTACAAAATACTAGTGATGATCGGAACTGCGGAACCCCCGAAACACCAGAACCGGACTTAAGATTTTTTCCAAAAATCCGAAATACGAACCGGAACCGGAATTCCAAATTTTGCCTGCAACATCCGGCCAGAACCCGGAACCGGACCTGCCCACCACTACAAAATACCATAAAATAAATCTTTAAAAAGTATTAGATTGATCGATTATTTTTTTATTTAGTTATTTTAAAGAACGAAGACATTAAATTGTAGCGCATAGAACTTTTGAATAAAATAATTTTTCATCATACTTTCTTTATAAAATCAAAAAATACAAATAATTCCAGATTTGTTAGGACTTATGCAAAATAAAATTATTTTAACATTATTTTTTTAAATTGCACAAACCACGACTTACAAGAAAGAAACATTACTTAAACACAATGAACGTTTTTGGCAAAATTAGTCGTACGAGAAAAAGAACAGTTTATAAAGTCTAACGGGGATATGGTGTTACCTTGCGATAGACAAGTAATTAGAGCGAGAGCATTTTGTTTTGCCAGGTTCCTTCCAGGTTCAAATATCTTTCTAATCGAGCCTTATATTTTTTCTTTCCTTTTAATCTTATTCATTTACAAATTTTATTTTTTGTCTAATTCCAATTTCTGAAATATTTTTTGTGTAAAAAGTAAATATTTAATGGAAATAAAAAAATCTATTTCAAAACAGCTGAAGTTAGACATATTTTCGTGCGGACAATTTAAAACTTTAATAATCAAGATTAATCAATCGATCAATATGATAAAGACAATCAATCTAAAACAATTTTAGTAGTTTCAACAATCATAGGCATAGCGCATAGGTATTTTTAGGGGGGGGACAGAGGGGTCCATCCATACATGGGCAAGTTGGTCCAGAGTGGGGGGGGGTGTACCCAGGGTAAATGAAATTTCAAAATCTAGGAGGGGGTCCTAGGGGGGTCGAACTCCCCTAGTTTTTTAGGGAGGGTCGACCCAGGGTGGAATATTTTAAAACCTAGAGGGGGGTCAGGTGGGGTCCAATTTCCGAAACAAAATACTTTTAAACCATTAAATGTTTAATAATAGTTTTTTTATAAGATAATACTACATTTTATTTAATAAAAAGCGATATTTAAGTATAAAAAGGGTGTAAAAACATTAATTTGTGTTAAAAATTCACGTTTTTGGAAGAAAATTTAGTATAAAAAAAGTACTTAAAATTTTCTCAAGAATGGAGGGGTGGGGGTAAATTTCAAAATCTAGAGAAGGGTCAGGGGTAAAAATACCCATGTCGTTTTTTTTCTCCTGGAGTGCATTTTATCCATATCGTTTTTCGATTTTGAAGAAAAAATAGGTAAAAAACGCTCATTTTGGGTCAAAAAAACCCTTTTATTGCATTTTTAAGCTTTTTACTGTTTAAAAAATTCATTTTGACCTCAAAACTTAAGTTTGGAGGCAGTTATAAGTCATTTTAAAGACATTTTTTTCTTCATTTTTTCCAAAATTGGGGGAGGGGTTAACCTTTTCTCCTCCTCTCCCCCACTTCTGAGTGGGGGGGGGGTGGGGGTTAAACCTCCTTTCTCAGAATTTTAAGGGGAGGGTGGTTCCCCCCCCTCCAACTCCCCCCGTGCCCATGTATGGGGTGGACTCATTTGTCCCCCCCTCCAAAAAAACACCTAAAAACATTCATTTTGACCTCAAAACTTAAGTTTGGAGGCAGTTAGAAGTCATTTTAAAGAAATTTTTTTCTTCAGTTTTCCAAAATTGGGGGATGGGTTAACCTTTTCTCCTCCTCCTCCCCCACACTTCTGAGTGGGGGGGGGTGGGGGTTAAGCCTCCCTTCTCAGAATTTTAAGGGGAGGGTGGTTCCCCCCCTCCAACTCCCCCAGTGCCCATGTATGGGGTGGACCCATTTGTCTCCCCCTCTAAAAAAACACCTAAAAAACATTCATTTTGACCTCAAAACTTAAGTTTGGAGGCAGTTAGAAGTCATTTTAAAGACAATTTTTTCTTCAGTTTTCCGAAATTGGGGGAGGGGTTAACCTTTCCCCCACTTCTGATTTAGGGGGAAGGGGGGTTAAACCTTCCTTCTTAGAATTTGGAGAGGAGGGGAGTTCCCCCCTCTGTCCCCCCTAAAAAAAAACACTTAAAAACATTCATTTTGACCTAAAAACTTAAGTTTGGGGGCAGTTAGAAGTCATTTTAAAGACTTTTTTTTTTCATTTTTCCAAAATTGGGTGGGCGTGAACCTTTTCTCCTCCTTCTGAGTGGGGGTTAAACTCCCTTTCTCAGAATTTGGGGGGTTAACCCCCCCAGAGCCAAAATTAAGGAACCCCCCTAGAAAAAATCTAGGGCCCCCCTGCGCCCAAAGCTCGAGAGCGGTCCGGTCTGACCCCCCCCTAGCGATGCTGACTCCCCTCCCCTCCCCCCTCCCGACCAATTTGGAAGTATAATTTTTTATTTACTCAGACCTGTGCACGGTTTGAAAATGCCCTCCCCCGCTTCTTCAAAATATGTTCAGTAGTTCAGGAGGTATGACCCTTCAAAACGGCGTTTTTTTATGATTCTGTATTTGATATAATTGCAGACCTGTGCACGGTTTGAAAATGCCCCCCCCCTCGCTTTATTGGAAGATTGCCCCCCCCCCCGTTTTATTGCCCCCCCCCCCCCCCCCCCGCGAAAAAATGAAAAACTCAAAAATTATGACGCCATTTTTTACTCATTATGACGCCATCATTGCGAAATTTTTGTAGTTTTTAGCTTATTTCAATGCAATTTAAGCTATTTTAGACCTATTTTTACATTATTTTCGCTTTTTTGTCCCTTTTTTCCCTTTTCCTTTCTTTTTTTCTCCTTTTTTTCTCTTTTTTTTTCTTTTCCCCTGCTTGCCCCCTCCGTTTTATTGCCCCCCGTTTCAAAAAAGTTGCCCCCCCGTTGGAAGTGCCCTCCCATTATAACCTCGGGGGGCAGTGCACAGGTCTGTTTACTGTCAAAAACACGGTTTTTTAGATAAAAACAATGTTTAAATACACTTTTTAAGCCTAAATGTGCTGTTTTGGTATATAAAATTCAATATTAGACCTAAAAACACTTTAAAAAACTTTTTTTAAAAAATCGGACCCCCTGACCGCCACCGCCCCCCCCCCTAAATTTGAAATCTCACACCCGGGGTTGACCCCTCTAAAAGTCAGGGGGGTCCGCGGTCCGAATCCGGACCCTCCTAAAAAAATTTAGCCTTCCACCCGGGGGTGGACCCCCTCCTCAGCGGACTTGACCAAAAACACCTATGATCATAGGTGGCCGGGGTGGGAGGGTTGGAGGGAGGGTTATACTCCCCTAAAAAATCCCATTTACTGCCGACACCCCTCCCCCCTCTAAAATTTACGGGTACCTTTGGCCCCGACACCCTACCCTCCCTGAAATTTTGGGGGTCTTATTCCTACCTCATAGTACTAAAAACGCTTAAAATGGGATATTTGATGTATGGTATACCCCAAAAAAATTTAAGGGCACTCCCCTCAAATTTCGAGGGTCGGGTATTCCCCCACCCCCAAAATCCGGGATTTTGGGGGTGGGGAATACCTATGGTTTCTAATACCAATACCAGACCTGCGCACGGTCTGGAAATGCCATCCCCCGCTTTATTGGAAGATTTGCCCCCCCCCTCCCCCCCCCCGCCAAAAAATAAAAAAGTACCCTAAAATTATGACGCCATTTTTGACCTATGATGACGCCATTATCGTAATTTTTTTGCAGTTTTTAGCCTATTTCAATGTATAAGCCATCTATTTTTACCTTATTTTCGCTTTTTTGTCCCTTTTTTTCTTTTTTCCCTTTTTTTTTCTCGTTTTTCTTTTTTTTTCTTTCTCCTCTGCTTGCCCCCCGTTTTAGTGCCCCCGTTTCAAAAAAGTTGCCCCTTCTGCCCCCCGTTTTGGAATTGCCCCCAATAAAACCCCGGGGGAACAGTGTACAGGTCTTCAATACTAATTATAACATGATATTTCCTTAAATCTTTTGTCAACAAGGTTGTCTTTAGTCATATCATCCTGCACTAGCCCGTATTAGTAGTGAGTTCTAATATTGTGTATATAAGATGATCATAGATGTTTTTAGTCAGGTCTGCTAGGAGGGGGGGGGGCGGCCCACCCTCGGGTGGAAGGCCAAAAAATTTTCGGGGGGTCCATCCATTGGGGTCCGGACTCCTCCTGGTTTTTTTGGGGGGTCGACCCCGTGTGCGAAATTTCAAATTTAGAGAAGGAGGAGGTGTCAGGGGGTCCGATTTTTTAACAAGTTTTTTTAAATCAATAATTTGAGTGTTTTTAGCTCTAATAACAGCCTATTTAGGTCTAAAAAGTGTATTTAAACACTGTTTTTAACTAAAAACCGTGTTTTTGACAGTAATAAAAAATTATATTTGTTAATTAGTCAAGAAAGAGGGGGGAGGGGGGTCAGGTCGGACCACTCTCGAACTTGGGGGGAGAGGGGCCTAGATTTTTTTCCAGGGGGATGTGGTGTGAAATTTTGGCTCTCGGGGGGGTGGACTGGACCCCTCTGCCCCCCCCCCCCCCCAAAAATCTATGAAGATGATATCGACATAAATTCCCATTTTATAATAGGAGATTGGGATTTTCACATAAAGAAACAGTGCCCAAAGAATATACGGTCGAACCCTGGGGTGTCAAATTTGTGTTAAATTGATGTACGATATGGATAAAAGCGAAATTTATACTACAATGATTCATTTATTGTTATGTATTCAGTATTCTTGTTTTTATTTATTGATGGACTATATTATTAGTTTATCACTTAGGTATATAATATCTATTGACTGTATTAGTTTACCTCTTATAAAATATGTATTGACTGATTATTTTTATATGAGGACAGCTTTGAACATTTTTTTTTTAATTTTGTATAAAAAACAAAAGTATGACAAAACAGAACAGAAACAACGAACTAAAGCTAAAGTCTTTCAGGCTGAAATTAAGGGCTTAACCGCTCTCCGCCAGGAAGAAATAAACAATAAACCCGTAAGCAAGAAAAATTAAAAAGTTTTCAGCGGTTATGTAAACCAATTATTATTTAGTTGCGTCATGTGTTTCTCTGTACGTGATATTTTTTCAAAAAACGAATGGTTACTTTACCACTCATCTATTTTCACCCTGATAGAATTTATCTTTAGTTTAAGTTTGTAAGAAGACTAAGGTGCTATTTTAGTACTTACAATTTTTTTAATATTGTAGCTGCCGCAGCTATGGATAGTTCAGTCACTCCTGTAATTATTGATAATACCAACATACGAATTGAAGAAATGAAACGATATGTTGTAGCTGTAAGTTATTGTTTCTTTGTTGATTTTTTAAAAACAAATCTAAATAATATCAGTATATTTTATCAATTTATTAATTTAATAGTTTTTAATAATGTGTTAATAATAATGCCTAATATTTTTGAAAAACGTCTTATTTTGGCTTTATTGTTTTTAGGGTGTGAAACACAAATATGAAATTTATTTTGTTGAACCTGAAAATTCGTGGAGATATAAACCATCTAAATGTGCTGGGTAAACATTCTTTCAAATCTACAACCTTTTTTGTGTACAAAACAGTAACACTTACTAATTACCAGATCTGTGCACAATCTGGAAATGCCTTTCCCCCCGCCCACCCCATTATATTGCCTCCCCACTCAAAAATGAAAAAGTACCCTGAAGTTATGGTGCCATTTTTGCCTATTTTGACGCTATTTTTGCGAATTTTTTGAAGTTTTTAGCCTTTTTATATGCATTTTAACCTATTTACACTTATTTTTACACAAATTTAGCTGTTTTCGCTTTTTTTTCTTGCTTTCCCCTCAACATTGTATTGCCCCCCTTTTAAAAAAATTACCACCCATGCCCCTCTTCCCAGTTTGCAATTTTCCCCTCCCTCAATAAAACCCCCGGAGGGGCAGTGCACAGGTCTGGATTACGACGTTATATGATTTTTTGGGATAGAATTGTAAAATATTAGTTCATTCACATAACCTTAAAATTTTTTGACTAAACACAAATCCAGAACTTGTAAAGCTTTTTATTCAAAATAAGTAAACACACAATAAAGTTTATTATTATGCGAACATAATTGAGCACCTGCCTAAATCTGGGCATTCTAGATGAATTTTGAGCCAAAATTTTTAAGAGTATCCCACAAAATATCCCATTTTTGACGTTTTTTGTAGTGGGATCATAGGTCACCGAAGGGGGGGTGGCATAGGTGTTTTTGGTCGGGTCCGCTAGGGGGGGGGGGTCCACCCCCGGGTGGGAGGCCAAAATTTTTTAGGGGGGGGGGGGGTCCAGGGGGGTCCGGACCCCCCTGGCTTTTTAGGGGGGGTCGACCCCGGGTGCGAGATTTCAAATTTAGGGGGGGTCAGGGGGGGGTCCAATTTTTTAGCAAAATTTTTTTAACTCAATAATTTAAGTGTTTTTAGGTCTAATATTGAATTTTATATACTAAAACAGCCTATTTAGGCCTAAAAGTGTATTTAAACACTGTTTTTCACTAAAAAACCGTGTTTTTAACAGTAACCAAAAAATTATACTTCTAAATTGGTCGGGCAGGGGGGAGCGGGAGAGGGGTCAGCCTCGCTAAAGGAGGGTCAGACCGGACCGCTCTCGAGCTTTGGGGTGGAGGGGGGGGCCTCCCTGAATTTTTTCTAGGGGGGGGGGTCCAAAATTTTGGCTCTAGGGGGGGGTGCACCCCGCAGTCCCCCCCCCAAAAACACCTATGGGGGGTGGTAGGGGGGGCACCCCCCCTACGGCCTCTGAAACCTACCCCCCCTAAGGCCCATTTTTGACCCCCCCCCCCTTCGACCCCTTGAACCCCTGACCCCCCCTAAGGCCCATTTTCGACCACCCCCCCCCCCCCACCAGCCAATCCCAAAAAATGCTTAAGAAATGGACAAATTTCGACAAAAAATTGTCAATTTTGGTCAAAAAAATGGTAAAAACACCCCAAGCACCCCCGGGTGCTTTTTTTCAAAAAAAAACACCCCGGGGTGGGACCCCCCCCCCCCTGGAGGTTAAAAACCTCCACACCCCGGGGTGTGGACCCCCCCCCCCCCCCCCTAAGCCGTCGAAGGTCGGTGACCTATGAGTGGGATGGGACTTCAAAAATATAAAGTGGTTTCCAGTGTAACCTTGGACTTTAGAGAGAAGGGTTGGCCTCGGCTTGTATGTTCATTTACTATTTTATGTCATGTTTTATGCTTACTATTTCATTTTGATATTTATATAGGATGTCATGCCAATGCATCTTTCATGCTTTATGACCTTGTGTCGCAAAATTTTAAGAACCACATATTTAAGGCATTTTACTTATTGTAAAATGTAAAAAAATAACAATAATGACAAAAATGATTAATTACCAGATTTTTTGAATTTAGAAAATGTCATCATAGTGTAGGAAAAGAAAAAATCAAGCGCATGTTAGCCAATTTTGACCGTCCTGTTACACTAAACATGTTTTTTATGTAAGTTTTTTCTGATGTTATTCATTGCTAATGTTGTCTTTTGCCAGTAACCAGAGTTTCGTTCAGCTCTGGTAGTTTCCATCCGGCACGCTCCTCGCCTTGCTCACTCCTTCTTCTCACTCTCGGAGGAAATCAAGCAACCGCTGCGGGGTTCGCCCAAAGGTCCTTTGGTCCCAAGCATACATACATGGGCAAGTTGGTCTGGAGTGGGGGTTAAACCCCAAATTAGGGGGGATTAAAATCCGAGAAACGCAAAATACCCATATCGTTTTTTTCTGGAGTGCATTTTACCCATATCGTTTTTTTAATTTTGAAGTAAAAATAGGTCAAAAACGCTAATTTTAGGTCAAAAAGCCCTTTTTATTGCATGTTTGCGCTTTTTTGCTTCAAACATTCATTTTGACCTTACAACTTAAGTTTGAAGGCAGTTAAAAGTCATTTTAAAGGCTTTTTTCTTCCTTTTTCCAAAATTATGGGGGTTGGTTAATCTTTTCACCACCCCACTTCTGAGTGGGGAGGGATTAAACCCCCCTTCTCAGAATTTGGAGGTAGGGTTAACTCCCCCCAACCCCCCCCCCCTCGTGCCCATGTATGGTCCCAAGGTCGTGTTAATGTGTGAGCATGTGAAAATATGTTGTGTTGTTTGTGTTATTTATAGCTAATTATCACTGCTAACGAAATTTTACTAAATTAACAGAAATTACAAATAAAAATACTGCTTTTAACCATGAAAATGCCATGTAATTGTGTGATACTCAAAATAAAACATGTTAAACCAGTAAATTTTATAAGGTTTGTTTATAAGATTGATTAAAGGTTAGATTTCGCTTTTAAAGTAAACTTTCACCTTTCGTTTTGCAAAAAAGTATCTGGCGCATGCGCATCCTGGACATTTTGTTTTTTTAGGCGGGAGGCAGAGGGGCTCATCTCATCCTCCCATAGCCAAAATTTTGGACCCCCCTTTGGAAAAAATCCAGCTCCCCCCTCCCCCCTGTGGGGGGGGTGCCCCCCCCGCTTTTCCCCCCCCTTGGGGGCCCCCCCTTCTTCTGGGTCCGCCTCCCCCTCATTGAGAGGCCGACCCCCCTCACCCTCCCAGCCAGAACTTGGAAGTATATTTTTTTATTTACTGTCAAAAACACGGGTTTTTAGTTAAAAACAGTGTTTAAATACACTTTTTAGGCCTAAATAGGCTGTTTTATACATAAAATTTCATTATTAGACCTAAAAACACTTAAATTTTTGAGTTAAAAAAATTTTGCTAAAGAATTAGACCCCCCCGACCCCCCCCTAATTTTAAATCTCGCACCAGGGGTCGACCCTCCCCCTAAAAAGCCAGGGGGGTCCGGTCCCCCCCCCCCCTAAAAAATTTTGGCCGGGCACCCCGGGGGGGGCCCCCCGAGCGGACCCGACCAAAAACATCTATGCTTAAGAGCGATCCGTGGGCTCCCGCCGTACGTGCATCCCCTTTCCCCTTTTTCGGACTCTAAAATAATATTCTGGCAAATCATGGTTTTTCGGTTAAAAACAGTGTTTACACTTTATAGGCCTAAATTGACTGTTTTAGTATATAAAATTACATATTAGACCGAAAAACACTTAAATTATTTTAGACCTAAAAAACTTAAACAAAACACTTCAAAAAAAAACTTCCACACCTAAAAAGCTAGGGTGTCTGGACCCCGCTGGACCCCCCTCCAAAAAAAAATTTTGGCCTTCCACCCGGGGGTGGATCCCCCTAGCGGATCTGACATCTATGATCTATCAAAAACATCTATGATCCTGGATTGATTGTCTTTAAAGGAGCAGACCATAAAAATTAAATTTAGAATCCACTGTTGTCCAAATATTTAAATTAATTAAAAATACATTATTTGTATCGCACTGCTTCCTTTCAGTTTTGATTATGTATTCAGATTCTTAATGAAAACAATACCCTGATTAAACTGATATAAGAACATAATTTGTAAGAATATTATGTAATAGTTTTATTTTAGTTTTACACTAATGTTTTCTTATTTTATTTTTCGTTTTTGCGTGAAAATAGATGTCTAATGAGTATTGCAAATGAGTTTTGCACTACATTTATCTTCCATGTGGGACCCATCATGTACAACCTTTTGCAATGTATAAACGCAATTAAAATACATTTTCAGTCTGAAATGTGCTTAAACAAATTTAGGGTAGGTAAGTGAACTAAAAAATCACCTCATATATCCTTAAATACAACTTGAAACTCAAATTTAAAGGTCTTAATGAAATCTACGCCTAAAATTAGCATAAGCATATAAAAGTTGTTTTTTTTACCTATTTTAACCTCTAAATTTGAAAAATATGAAATTTCAAAAATTTTGGATTTTTTTCTCAAAAACGCGTTCACCTATGCTGTTTGGAATATCGCTATTTTTGACCCTCTAGAGCTACATGCATGAAAATTAACATCCTCAACTATTAACACTACTTGCTTTTTCACGTGGTATCCATGGTTTTTAGCCTAGTCGCACCGGTTTCTTTTTTATAATAGGGTGCTCTTTTTTTTGAAAAACGCTGTGAAGAAATTTTAATGTTTTTCCTAAAAACGCTTTGAAAATCGCCTAAAACTAGGTTTTTGATGCCAAATCGACGCCACTGGCACCTAAAATTTTCTGCTGGCGCTTAAAATTTTGGCCTAGGCGCCAGCCTGGCGCCATTTTTGGCTAGAAACGTATTTTTGGTAGCTTTTTTAGTCAAATAGACAAAAAAGAAAACAAAATTTTTTAAGATTTAAAAAAGATTAATTTCGAAAATTTTTCTCGCGCTTCGCTTTGCTTAGCGCGTGATTGTTTTGAAATTCTTTATAATTTATTCCTTTTTTTTATGGTATTTAGGTAAAACTGTCAATTGATTAAATTTCTAACTTTGATAAATGCCATTTAAAGCAAAAATCTTGAAAAAACCTGATTAATAAAGTTTAGTTTTGATCAAAATCTAAAACTAACCTCTTATAAAATTATTATTTGCTGGGTTATATTTCAATAATTTTTAATATTAGGAACTTCTTAAAAATCTTAACTTCTTATTAAATTCTTAAAAAGCACATAATTTTTTATGATTCTTACAAAAAATGTTTATTTCTGTTTCACAAAAAAAAAACTATGTATATATTAATTTGATATTGATATGAAGTCAATAATTTATTTAATTTAGCTTTAATAATTTATCCAAGATTCTGCCAAAAATTTATCTCATCAAGCAAACGACAATTTTAAAATTTTATTTAAATAATATAATTAAATAAAATCAGAATATTATTACCACCTAAAAACAATAATTTAAACGACTTGTCTAAAAAACCTACAATTTTGAAACCATACCATACAAAAATTGGTTCTAGACACCTTCATATCAAAAATTATACCAACCGAACCAACACTAATTTAGTTGATGATTGATTTTTAGAGTCAGTGTCAATGTTGTTTTTTTTAAATTAATTTAAGTTAAATTATATTATTTTGACAAAATTTAAATCATTTAGAGTTGAGCATTAAAATAAGCAAAAAGTTTAGTGTATAAAATAAAAAAATGACTATACATAATCTTCCATCACTATACATATACCTAAAAACTATTATATTAGCCCCATGGGTTGATATGGAAAAAAAATTCTGTTATTGGCGCCTAGATTTCTCCGCTGGCGCCTAAAATTTGGAGGCTAGGCGCCAGGTGCTGGCGAAAAAAAACCCAGACTTAAAATTCATTAAAAACTTCTAAAAGTTTTAACTTCAACAACATAATAAAAACGGTTTTTAAAATTAAATACTTGTCATATGATGTATTTTACAACAATGTAGACAAAAAAGTAAAAAATAAAAAAAATTATGTTAAAAATATTTTATCATTGTTTTTATTTATATGTTTGTGCGTTTTTATTTTAAATAATTGCCAAAAAATTTAATAAAAAGATTCTAGCCTAGAAAATGTTATGTTTTTTATCAAAATTTTGAAATTCGATTTTTCTTCTCCCATTTTCACAACCAAAAAAGATTAAAATTTTTATAAAATCACTAAACTGAAAAATTTTGTCCAAACTGCTTTTTTGGAATAAAAAAATGCTTAGATTTATTAAAAATAGTTTTTGTAGAAATTCGATTTTTTCTTCTCATTTTTAAATGACAAAAGATTAAAATTTTTATAAAATCACTAAACTGAAAAATTTTGTCCAAACTGCTTTTTTGGAATAAAAAAATGCTTAGATTTATTAAAAATAGTTTTTGTAGATTCAAAAAGATCTAAAAATTAAAACTATAAACAAAAAATTGGAAACTTTTTTCTCTCTATGTAAAGTTTTAATATTACAACAAAATTACTGCAAAAATAACTTTCTTGGGGTAAAAAATTGTGTAGATTTCATTAAATATAAGATTTAGGTAAAAGTTCTAACTAGTTTTTTATTTTTTAATTAAAAAAACCATTTAAAAGTAAATATCTAAAAACACCCATTATTAAAATTAAGTTTTGACTAAAACCTAAAAATAACTTCTGAGAAAATCATTTTTCGCTTGCAGGGATATTGCAAAAATTTTTAAAGAGTTATAAAGAATTTAATTTATCTTTAACACTACAACGTTGAGCTTCGAGCTGTCTGGAATGGAGCTCCGCTTTGCAGAATTACGGAGCCATCCACGGAGCTCCGCCCTACTGTTGTACTAATTGTGTGAATAATAAAAAAAGCTATGCCAGAGATTATTTAGTCAAAAATTTTTTGTAAAAATGAAAATTTTTCAAAACTTATTAAAGGCAATTAAAAAACCTATGAAAATCAGCATATCA